>VDFB02283439.1:64125-109473 GCA_007258455.2 Sequoia sempervirens | reverse complement strand
TTTATTATAACATAATAATTTAGGATTGAAACATAAATCAAGGTTATCTTCCTATGCCTTGACCCAAAGATAAACCTTATGGACGCAAAATCCATGATTTTTCTAGAAATATGATCATAAGCTTTTTTCATATCTAGGTTAAGAATCATGCTATTTTTTTTTTTTCAATGGCATGGAAATATTCATGGATGGTAATAGTAGAAACCAAAATTTGATGACTATTCATGAAGCCACTCTACTGAAGAGAAATAAAGTGTGAAAGACTTTTTGCAATCACATAGCCAATATTTTAAAAACAAAAAATTAAAGAGTTACATAATATTATAGGATAAAAATTATAGAAGTGGTTGGTTATTTAATTCTTGGATATAAGAAAAAGTAAAATTATTAAATTTCTTGAGGACCTCTACTAAAGAGATAAATATATTTTTAGCATCAACCACATATTTGTAAACCACCTCCAAGTAAGCTTGGAAAAGGTAATGAGGAAATCTACTAGGAAATTGGTTCTTGTATAAATTAAAGGAGAATACCACATATCTAATTACATCTTCCATAACCTTGGTCATTAAATAATTATCATTCTCGATAGAAACCAAAGGGGGGATAAGATTAAGGATAACTTCATCCAATAAATTTATTTATTTTCTATCTTTTGAGATGAGGTTTTTTTAAAATGTCATTGCTTCATCCTTAATACATTTTTCATTTTGGATAGAATTATTATTCTCATATATAATTTATCTAATCAAGATAGTATTTTTTGAAGATTGATCTATTAATGCCCAATACAACTGCTAGAGTTAATGAATCCACAGGAGGTGGTTAAGCCATGTCATGAGCCTAAGCGTTGCACTACACAACACAAGGAGACCAAGAGCACACACCTTGCAACAATCCCCCCCAGCACAAGCGAGGGGTTCGAATCTGTGACCTAGGCTCTGATACCAATTTTTGCAAAGATGACCTTGTCGTTGCACCAAAAGATTGACTTGTTAATTCCCAATACAACTGCCAGAGTTAATGAACCCATGAGAGGTAGTTAAGCCATTTCATGAACCCAAACACTGTGCTACATAGCACAAGGAGACCAAGGGTTCGCACCTTGCAACATTTTTTCTTAAAGGAATTGATGTGGAACTTTTTTATATTCTTATCCCCCTCTTTGAGTCAGAGATTTTTATATTTGA
This sequence comes from Sequoia sempervirens, assembly GCA_007258455.2. NCBI lineage: Eukaryota > Viridiplantae > Streptophyta > Pinopsida > Cupressales > Cupressaceae > Sequoia > Sequoia sempervirens. The sequence continues at coordinate 108,283 of VDFB02283439.1, read as the reverse complement.
CTCTAAAAGGTTTCTTCCATAGAAATAGAGGAGTTTAATTTCCAAATGAGACTTCTCTCTTTTTCAAATATTTCTTAATTCATTCACTATATTTTGATTTCTTGTTTAATTCTTTCCAAATCTTATAAATTTCCCTTTTACCAATGAAGATATTTCCAAATGAATATGTGTTCCAACATCTTAAGCTCATCTTGATGCTTTTGAGTTTTTACATGCGTTTGAACATAGATTTACTAGAAATATGAATAACTCACCACTCCTTGATTTTTTCCTTCAAGTTTACAAGTAAATACCACATTATAAATGGAATGATATAATTATAGGGAGGGATGAAATATTGAGATTGAGAGAATAGCTATTCCAACAAGGTAAAATGTCTATGAATTTGAACTTGATCAAATTAAAACTCTTACTTCTGCTCAACCAAGTATACTAAATTCCTCATAATTCATTATTGAACACTAGACATGAGGAAGTAATCTTTGCAAAGTCATCCATACTATCCATTTGGGTCTAATAACCCATCATTTTATTACTAAAATAAAGGGGATATCTTAAATCTATAGCAATGATCCACCTAGTGTTACCACACAAATCTCTAAAAGTAGTTATCTCTACCAAAATATTTCTTCTTGCCCCTATAGATTTTGAGGCATAAATTTTGAAAATTATCATGAGAGTTTTTATTTGAGATAAGAAATATGAATAGCAACATGATGGGGATAAATAAATAAATTAAATCCTAATTAAATATATGGATTCCATAGAGAGAAGATCCTTTGGAATCCCTTGACACATCGATCCTATTTGAATGTGTTATAATCTGAACCTTATTCTTTAAAGTATCAAATGTTTATATATTATTTTTGTTTCTTGAATGACAAAAATACTATTATTATGAGTCCTAAAAAATAGAGAGAATTTCATATTAGTGGGGTTGCTAAAAACCTAATTTTTTCAAGAAGTTATTTATATTTCCTAGTTTTAGGTGTTTTTTAGTTCTAGCCAAGTTCAATGTAACTTGAAATCCATTTGCATTCTCCCTTGAGGTTTTTCTATCCTTTACTTCTTGGTGAGATGGGCACATAACCTTGGAATCAAAACCAAAACCCACTTATTTTTTTGTATACCTATACTTCCTCTACCCCGTAGGGGAATGAACCATCTTTAGGCCTAAAGTTAATTTAGAAGTCTTTTTCATAATAGGAAAAGTCTTGGAGTTAGAATATTCAAAATAGGTGAGGGAGCATACAAAGGGGAGTAGGAGAGACACAAGGGACTATCTAGGAATGATAACTCAAGATCTATGATATTTTTTACAAGAATAAAATTAACCTCCAACTTTAGGAGGCCTTTCAATGGAAAATTGTCAAAGGCTAGTGGGGCAATCAACTAAAATATTCTCTAATTCCAAGGGGCAGCCATATTCTAGAATTTATACCAAAGGATAAAAAGGGCTATAAATATTCAAAGGTTGTAAATAATCCATCATAGCTATTTGAGGAAACTCATAGCCAATATTAATAAGGGAGATTGGCTAGGATACCACAAAGGGAACCACCTTAGCATCTTCAACAATTGGATATCATTCCTTGATCTTGGTTGGATAATAACTTTCCATATTTCTAAGAGATTTAGAATAAAACATAAAAAATAAGATATTTCAAAGACTAATTTTTTTTCACACCCCAAAGTTGGACTATAAAGAAATCATTCGGGAAGGGGGAATAATATAAACTAATATATACACATATTTGAAAAACAACAAATGTCTTGTGAGATTTAGTTACTATATCTATAGACACAAATTTACTCAAGGATGTAGAAATGCCTCTAAACAATTATTTCCACAAATCTAGTGGAAGACCTATAAGATGCACCCAAAATAGAGCAATATTGATGTTTTCTTTTACAAGTTCAAAGCCAAGAAACCACTTCTCTAGGAATAACTTGGATTTTCTAAAAGATAGGGATCACCAACTACGAATTTATCTAAGTCTTTGTAAAGTGAGAAGGAGAACATGAAAACTATTTTATCCATATTTGATATGTCCATTTGACCTTTGGAATTCCACTTTTCACTTCTAAACACTGAACAACAACTATATTTTGTCTCTAGCATAAATATTTCCCCAGTAGGGAATTTTCCATTTTTATAGCTCCTTCAATAAGCTGATCAAGGATATTGATTGATATTTCCCTCGATATGGAGTCTTTGGATATAGTAACAGGCACAATGACTACAACACATTTTCCTTTCTATGGACAAGAACCACTTTTCTAGGAAATTTAAAAAGAAACACCTAAGATCAAGTGACTTATTGAATAAATTATATTATCCTTATTATCTATTGACACTTCCCATAATCTCTAAAAAGGATTCATAAGTGGACACTAGTTGACCTATGTCTAGCAAAGGGAGACCTATTGTAGGGGATAAGAGCTTATGTAATTAAAAAATCAAAATATATTCCTTTTTAGTGTGTGAAATTAATTTTTTTAACAAAATAAAGGCTAAATTCCTTTATCAAATGATGCTCTAGGATCAACTAGCTTTTATGAAAAAGGAATATTATCTAATACTAGTCTATTAGACATATTAGATTATTATTATAAGGGGGACAATAAGCATAAGGAAAACAACAATGAATTGATTAAATCAAATCGAAGAAAAAGTATAAATTCCAACCATGCTCATGAAATGAAGTTATAAAATGATGAATTCAATCAAAAAAGGTAAGCATGAGCAAGAAACAATACATGAATTCAAGAAATACAACTATACCATCTCATGTTGAAGTGTAATTTTTATTGATGTTGGATTGTGTTTGAATCAATACACAACCTCCATTTTTGTTACAAAAGCTTCAAAGTGTGTGACATTAATGATGATCGAAGATGTGTGTGTATTTTCTCTCAAGAATTCAAATGTCAATTCAGCATGACCTCTTTGCATAAATTCTCTAGATTCTTTGATTGTTTTTGAGAATGAAGAGGGTTTTTTTTATAGATTTCATATTTTCATATGAACGATCAAGATTCAGTAGTAAAAGATCGCGATCAATGATTGAGAACCATTGAGAGGAAATATATTGGAATGATTAGTGGAATTAGATTGGAATGATTAGGGAGATTGAAGAAATCAGGTTGAGTGGTTAGTGGGATTGAGGAATAGATTGAGTGGTTAGTGGGATTGAAGAATAGATGGGTTAGTTAACAAATTAGAGTGAGAAATAAATGGTAATGATTTGCTCAATCAAAAGGGAGTGAGGATAATAAATTAATTGAATAATATTTGGAGATGAACACACAAGTCATGTTTGACTTTAACAAATAAAGATGTATTTATTTGTTGACTATGTTGAATGATTTTGAATAATTGATTTAATTATTCAGGTTTAGAGAGGGGAAAGTGATTTAATTAAATCATTAAATGGTACAATTTAATTGATTTAGATAGATAGGGTATATTAGCAACATAATTAAATAATTGATGTTTATTTAATTAATCAAGAGGAATAAAGTTAGATTAATGATGATATAGTGAATTAATTAAATAATTAAAGATTGTTCAATTAATAGAGGAAAATAGGGTTAATGATGTGAAATACAATTATATTAATGATAATGACGCTAATAATGGAAAAATATCATTTAATATGTGTGATATGTGTTAGGTCATTTTTAAATTATATGCTTCATTGTGCCTCGACGGTCAGTGGAAAGATAATAAGATGTTGGGCTGCCCCCTCCAGAGGTTGGCCAGAAAATATAATTTTTTGGTCGGGCTCATGACAAGGTTTCATTGTATTTTAGATGCATAGAGGATGAAAAATTAGGCTATAGGGCTAGTTTCTATGGTTTCTTATATTCTAGGGTGCTCCTAATTTTAACCTAGGAGGGTTTCCAATGTAAAAAAATAAGGTTTAAGGGGTAAAAATAGGAAATTAGGGTTCATTTTGAACTCCTAGCCACGAATTCTAGCCTTTGGAGATATTTTTTTGGTGATTTTCAATTTATGATGGCAAAGATTTCGAGTGCCTCACACCGTCCAGATGCAGTTCATTCTTTTGAGAGGCCAACTAGCGTAGGCTAGCGCAGGCATTGCGGTATGTAACACTTCCTTTCCTATTTTCATCTTTTCACATTTGCATAATTAATGCTCAAAAACATTTCAGATGATAGTGATAATTTTATTTTTTTACCACTTTTGTTTCGAATTAACCGCTATTGTAGTTTGTAGATTTACCGCTTTTGTAAAAAGTTCACGCTAGTGCATAATTTGACCACTAGTGTAAAATTTGCACGCTATTGTTTACTGCTAATGTAAAATCTATTCGCTATTGTTTAAAAAAACTACTTTTGTATAAAACAACCACTATCATTTAAAATAACCGCTTTCATACAAAACAGAGCCGCTATCACAAAATCTTGCCACTATCATCTAAAAAAGGCTTGCTATTGTCAAAATTGAATGATTTGGCTATTTTTTTGTAGTTTTATGTTCATGATTTGATTTTATAGCAAATTATTGACATCGTGGGTTGAATGTTTATAGGCGGTTCTTAAACTGCTATATTCTAGGGAGTGATGACCACGATAGTTGTTTGACTTAGTCGCTGGTTTTTAGGAGGTTGAGAGAGACTTCCTCAATGTGGTGGGACTACATCACATATGTTACATGCTGGAGAGATGATACCATAGGGCTATGATAATCACACTTCTAGAGAGATGGAATTCAGAGATGTCCTTCCACCTGCTAACTGGCAAGGCGATTAGGCGAAGATTACATTAGAGGATGTTTGGAGAATTCTTTGGATCCCCATTCATGGTGAGCTAGTCAATTTGATGTTAGATAGGGTACCATCACCATGCAATGAGTACTTGGTGTGTGGGGGCTATATGTGGTGGATTCAAAGATAGACCTGTCTCCCTTTGTTAACAGTGTTGATCCTATATCGATGGTATTAGTTTGCTTGATCATGGGGCTTGTAGTGCCTAATCATAGAGGTCGGTTATTTCTTGTCGGCTAGGGAATTTGTATTGAGTAGATGATGGAGCATAGGACTCGATATACTTGGGGTCCATGTGTTTTGGCACACTTTTACAAAGACATGCATGAGATTGTTTATCATGGTTGCAGTTCTATTTTCGCAGGGATGACACTTTTACATGTATGGGCATGGGAGAGGATCTCAATAACAAGGCCAAATGGAATTATGGACCAAGATGAGGGTGATCCATATTCTTACCGTTATTCATATTTTCTCATTACACTTGACCTGGAAGATTACACTATCATGAGGTGGTTTTGATGATATCGTTGAGTTCGTTTGGAGGCCTTGGTTAGGTTGTGAGGTCTGGCATGATGACATGGAGCAACTACCATTTTGTAGATAGATGTGGTGGCTTATAGGCCATGTGGATACCATTCTGGAGTGATATTTTCCTGATTGGGTTCTTCATCAATTTGGAGAGTGAAAAACACATTTTGGTGATGACTATCATGCACAGTTCAAGTGGACAGTCCTAGAGGTCAGGGTGAGGGGGTCGACAAGCTCCTCTATAGATGTTGTTGTAGAGTTCAGGAAACTTGCCCCATTTTGATGGGGATGGGCTACAGGTCTAGCAAATCCAAGCACTACTCGAGATTTTGACTAATGTTGGGCACATCATGTTCCATTATAGTTTATAGATCTTGTTGGCACTGGGACAATCATGGGGCATGTTCAGAGGATGGTTGGTATCATAGGTAGGAGGGATGACAGGAAGATGCATCAGATTGCAGTGGAGTAGCTGGATAGGGCTCAAGGGTAGGATGATGGGAAACATTAGAAACATCAGGATCAACCTCATCAAGATCAACAACATCAAAAATAGTAGGTACCATAGGGTCCTCCTCAACAGAGGGATGTAGTAGCAGTAGCTCAGATAGCACAATTGATTGCGGATAGGGATGTCCACATTATAGAGTGGGATGCCAAGATTGCTTAGAGGTAGGCTGTAGAGGGACAAGTGGCCATTATTATTGCAAAGTGAGATGGTCTCCAGTAGGAGTGAGATAGTTTGAGGCAGGAGCTAGCCATTGAGAGGTAGCAAAGAATAGCTACTAATATTTCATTAGCTTCTTCCATTCTCATGGCTTAGTATCATATTGAGTGGGATCAACTTATGCAATAAAGCACATATTACTAAACTTTGTATGAGCCTTTGTTCTAAGGGCTTAGAGACGGCCTCATTTTGGAGAGTCAAGTGTATAGATAGGTGCAAAGTATGGTGGATAGTTAGTTAGACAACCTTAGTGGTCTCATGTTATTCTGCAACCATCTCCTCATCAGAGCTAGTAGCCACATGGATCCCCACCATGAGACGACCAACAAGACTAATTTTTACTTGATCTAATATGATTTTTATTGCTTTAGAGACTTGTGTAGACATTTTATATTGTATATACATTCATCAACCCAACTGAGGCCTCGTATATATACATTTTTTGTATATTTGGATATCACACATGATACTTGATGAGGTATATGACATTCTCATTTTTTATGATATATGGGATATACCATGTTTCAATGTGGCTTATTATGTTTATGAGATGCTTATGGGTGATTATGGATGTTTATATGTGTTGATGATTTATATATGCTCATGGTTTTTTGTACTTTTTTTATGCATTTATATGATATGGATGGATGTATGAATCACATATGTATGTGAGTATGATATATGATTTATGATGATATATGATGTACGTGATGGTTGATGATATATGGTATATGGAATTTTTCATTTATTACAGTCATGATATGTATTGATAATTTTGTGGATCTAGGATCTATGTGGTACTAATGATATTGTGATGTAGGATGGATCTGTTAGTTAGAAGAAGTGTTAGTATGATTTAGAGATGGATAGAGAATTGATGTTGTTAGCTATTGATGAGTTTGATTTTTCTTTTATAGATACTTCATATTTTTAGCAATTTTTATTGATGTAGAAAATGGACATGATGCACCTGGGTATTGATGACCAAGGTGGTGTTGTATCCATTGCATGGAATTTGATTCTACAAACAAAGAGTATTCTTGCTCATACTAGACATACAAAAACCATGTTAGAGTGTATTGGTGAGTTGTCAAAACATTTGGACCAGTTACACAGAGAGGTATGGAGTACCTAACATGCAACTGCTACATGAGTTTCCTCAAAATGACTTCCACACACAAAATAAAGCAAGTATTCACCATAGTAGTATCAAAAAATATCTAACGAATAGAACAAATAGAAATAAATAATTAATTCCCCCCTTCCTTCCTCTCTAAATCCTTATAGATAATTTCAAGAGATTCTAGGAATACAACATTTAGATAAATCAAAAAGATAAGATCATAAAAAAGATAAACAATATTGCAGTATCACTTATCATAGTTGTTTTGATGTTTCATGATGTAACCAATTGGTGATGTTTATTGTAGGAACATTGTATCCATTAAGACTCGTGTTAGGATTGTTGATAATGATTTTCAAATTGGTAGGGTAGTATATACTTAGGCATTGTATCAACTTGATAGTGATCTAATCATTTCAATTTTTACTTTGGAAGTTTCAATTTTGATGTTTGTTTTTTTTGTTGATTGCTTTGTCAAAGGTTGAATGTGATGATTGTTTATTATGAATGGATAATTTATTATGGATAGGTGACAATGGAGATAGGACCTTTTGTAATTTTCTAATTTATTTGATGTTGTTTTTGAGAAATTTAGAGAAAAATAGGGGTACCTAAAGGGATCGACCTATTCCTCGGGGGCTGATCAAAGATTAGCCTTGCCTATGTGATGGACATAGAGACATCATAGTTCAACTATATTGACACTATTTTTTGGATTTTTTGACGTTTTACAAATGTTTTTGGGTTTTTATAAGATATTTTTTTTTTTTTTGTATTTTGGGGGACTAACCTAAGACCTTGGAGGCTCACTAGTGATGGCCTTGCCTACATTATCCATGCAAAGTCTTGTAGTTTGATTGTTTGTGACTCAATTACAGCTCATCCAGAGATGACCTGCAATGTTTTTGGGATTTTTGGATGTTTTGACTTTGTTTTTTATTTTGTTTATTTTCTGGATGATTTTTATTTTTGATACTTTTTGACAGTGATGGGATGACAAGGATCTAATCCACTACTAGTTTTAGGAAAATTGCCCCTAGTTCAGGACAAGATTACGTTTATTAGGGTAGTTGGATGAAGATGGTGTAACAAGGTTAAATACTTGATCAATTATTGAGACATGTTTGGATACATGTTTTATTATGGGATGGATGCTTTAGATAGTGCTAATAGATAGAGATGTAGGTCTTATTCAAATGTAGCGCATATTTACCAGGTTTTCACTATAGTACCTATCCTAGAAGTTCCACAAAGTGGTTTTCACTTAGAGCACATTTTATTTCTGTTTACTACTTTTCTTGATTTTTGATTTTTGATTTTTTTTTTCTTGGGATATTTTGATGCATTCAAGTGTAAAACCTTTTAAGATGGTTGTTATTCAGAGGTTTGGCTAAAGGTTCTCCTTTAGGAGTAGCCAACTAATATGCTTTTGAGCCATAGCTTGTTGTTATTATGAAAGGACCTAACCAATTTGATTCAAATTTACCTTTCCCATCCTGATTTAGCTAGATCTTCTGATTTTCTTTCAATACTAAGTCACCAAATTGAAATATTTTGTTCCTGATCTTGTTATAGCTTTGCTTGAGTTGATTCTAATAAACTTGGAGATGGTTTAATGCACTCAAATGTCTTATATCTAGAAGCTCTAGCTCATTAAGTCTAGACACTTGATATTCCTCATTGTTGATCATGCCTTTAAGGGATACTCATAGTGATGGGATCTCGACTTTGATAGGTAGGATCACTTCAGATTCATAGACCAAGGAAAAAGGTGTGGCACCCATGGGTGTGTGAATGTTGGTTTGGTAATCTCATAAGGTTGGATTTAGCTGCAAATGCCAATCATGACCGGTGTCATTAACAATCTTTTCTAATATTTTAAGAATGGTTTTATTGGATGCTTCAGCCTGATCATTTCCTTGGGGATAGTATGGGATCAAGAGTCGGTTTGGATAGAGAGCTCTGAACTGTTAGAAACCAAGAATCGGTTGCTAGACTAAAATACTTCCACAAGAGAGATAATGGCAAGAATACTTGCTATATCAATATGCAAGATTGATTTATGATTGAATTGATATAAATGTACAAGATGAGGCTTGCTTATAAAGGCAAGCATGCACAACTCTGAACCTAACTTGAGCTACAAGATAGTTCAATTAGATAAGGCTAATAAAATGCAACCTAGGACTTAAATTAATTCCTAAGTAAACTTATGAATGTGTAATTAAATAGTTAATTACACCAACACCCCCCCATAAGTGCAACTTAGGGAGAAGATTAAAATGCAAACTACTATGGGTCCCAAAAACTAGGCCATGTTAGGTACCCATTTACAAATGCAAATGAAATGCAATCTCTCATAAAGCAGAGAAAAGGGGAAAACCCAGTGGGAAGAAAACCCCTCTCCAAAATAGAGAAAACAAAAAAAAGCATGACGAATGTAAACATGATGTATGGTTGACTCAATGATACCCCCCAAGGACTACATCCATCATGAATATACAATAAAAGACCCCCCCATAAGAGGGAAGTGATGAGATAAGATATCCTCTGCATGCTGAAGAAGCTCCAAAGCCAATGAAAAATGTCTGAAAACAAAAGATGACCCAATGTTTGCAAGCAACACATCTCCCCTTAGGGAGAAACAAATCCATAAGCTGATGAAGAAGCCACTCCATATCCAACTGAAAGGAGGAAGAATGAAAGCTCAACATGTATGCCTCTGAAAACTAAGTAGGAGCCTCCAAGCTTGAATGAGCCACAACATAATCATGGTCAACCTCAACCAAGAAACATGACAAATCAAGTGGAGGAGACTCGTAAATATCAATCTCCAAAGACAAAGAAGATGGTGTAACAGTTGTGCTAAAACTGTCATCAAAGAGGAGAGAAACCCCCTCAAGTGTGTCCTCCAAATCTGTAGTATGAGACTCTAGGAACAAGGTAGAAATCCCTGTCAAATAATCATCCCACAAAGCAAGATCTGAAAAACTATGATTATCCTACTGAACAGAAGCAACAATGGTTGAAGAAGTAGGAGGTGGAGGTATAGGAAGCTCAGCATAGGTCTCTACAATACCAAGGTGTAGATGACCAAACTTCTCCTCACTAATATGGGTCACACTCAATGGATTGTGTGATGCAGTCAAAGGAACATTATCAGCTTCTGAAGCAAAATGTGAAAAAGAATATACTCGAGATGAATGATCAACCATCCCGATTGCAACAATATCCCTAGTCTCCAAGTCCCTTATATACACCCTATCAGGAGTGAACTCAATTGTTTTACCTTGACCCCCATGAGTAATTTGATAAATAGAAAGGAGATTAGTGGTCAAAGAAGGAACACAAAGCACATCATTGAAAGTCCCTTCCCCAATACCAATAGAACCCTTCCCACTTATTGTCTTGAATTTATTGTTACCCATCAGAATGTGAGGTGAATTACAAGGCTCAAAAGAAGAGAACATTTCCTTTGAAGATGCCATATGATGAGATGCCCCTGAATCAAGAAGCCATCCTTGAGAATTAGGACTTGTAGAGGCCAAGAATGCATGCCCTTTCATATTATGTAGCCCAGAAGTGGATGTTGTGTTCTCTGACTGTGATGATGATGTGGCTGCCGATTGTGATGGTGAAGAAGAAGTAGAAGACATTGATGAGGGCAGCTGAATGTTATTCTTTTGAAGAAGGTGTGTGAGTTCATCAATCTTCTTATTATAAAATTTATGCTCATCATGTCCTAACCTTTTGCAATATGCACATTTGGACTTCTTATTTTTTGATGATTCCTCTTTTGAAGAGGATGAGGATTCAGGAGTGCCATGTGAAGGAGAATCTTTACCTTGCTCATTGGACTTGGTTTCCTTTTTGTGCTTCTTTCCTTTGCCACTTGAAGCCTTTGTATCATTTGCAATAAGAGCTTGAGATGTTGAAGACTTCAATGTACCCATGTGCATCAACTTTGCTTGTTCCCTTGTGAGTTGTGCAACAAATTCATCAAGAGAAGGCATTTTATATGTATTGCCAAGAGCATCCATTGTAGCATAGAAAGTAGAAACAAACACAAAATATGAAGAACCAAGCTTAGCAAGTATAGAAAGTATCATCTGTTCATCCTCTTTAACAACCCCACATTTAGATAACTGCAATCTTAGAGAGTTGAGCTTAGAGAAAAAATCTTGAATATTGTCAAAATTTGAAGGATTAAGACCCATCAGTTCATTTTCCAACTTAAATTTCCTTAGCTTGTCTGCTTAATTACACATTCATAAGTTTACTTAGGAATTAATTTAAGTTCCTTAGTTGGTGTAATTAATTATTTAATTACACATTCATAAGTTTACTTAGGAATTAATTTAAGTCCTAGGTTGCATTTTATTATCCTTATCTAATTGAGCTATCTTGTAGCTCAAGTTAGGTTTAGAGTTGTGCATGCTTTCCTTTATAAGCAAGCCTCATCTTGTACATTTATATCAATTCAATCATAAATCAATCTTGCATATTGATATAGCAAGTATTCTTGCCATTATCTCTCTTGTGGAAGTATTTTAGTCTAGCAACTGATTCTTGGTTTCTAACATGGTATCAGAGCCTTGATTTGCAGCCCCTTCTCAGATTTCTGGAGAGATTCATCGCAGAGTTCGTTCAGGATTCCTCGAGGGTTTCATACTTTGAGTTTGTCTCTCTATTTGGGTGTTCTTGCATGGTTGCTTTCAGTGCATGTTGGAGGAAATCTGAGCTCATTTTCAAGTCTAGGGCTATCGAAAAAGTCAAGATCGACTTTTGTTTCGCTTGATTTTGACATTTTATGCCAAAGTTATGAGGGTTTGAAGATCTGTCAGATCTAGGAGTTGCGAAGCTTCTAGTGCGTTTTTAGGTAGATCGGACCTCACCATCAGATCCAGAACGTCCGAGAGATGAAAAATAACATATAACATGCCTATGTTCGGCATCAGCTGTTCGTGAGGCAAATTTTTTTTACCAAGCAGGTCGTACGGCCCGCCAGGTACAGGGTACGATTTATTTTGCAAAATAAAAAAAATCTCAAAAAATTATGCATGCATATATTTTGTTCATTGGCTTTCAAATTTCATCGGGATTTTAAAAAAAATATATATATATTGTGGGGTTGATTTTTTAAAAATCTGCATATTGTATCTTTATTGGTACTATTGTACCCTCTGTCGGTCCTTTGTACGTCGGCCGGTCACATCATTCTTTCGGCCTGGCCGACCGGCGACTTCATTCTTACCGGATTTCCTTCTTTCGGTCCCCGCTGACTATCTTTTCCTACCGCCGAGCTTCCTTCGCTCTCCCTCGCCCCTCTGTTCTTCGCCCTTGGTCCTATGGCCCGCCCCGAGGGGGGGCTCTCTTGCCGGTGGCCCCAGGAGTGGCGCCACCTCCGCTCAGCCCACCCGTCGCCCGCCTGGCGGCGGGTTTTATTTTTCCTTTGGCAACGCCCGTGGTCACATGGAGGACCAAGGTCCAGGCCAAAAGGAGCTTAAATATTGCGCCCGTTTAGCCTATGAAAACCCTGATTTGCTCCCATACAACTATTTTTTTCATTTCATCATAACTTTTGATCCTGGAGGCGTTTTTTTTGAAACGAGATATCGCCGGAAAGTTGGTGAGCCCAATTTTCTGATGGTGTAGTTTTTTTCCATAAATTTTTTTGTTTGATGGGATTTTTTTCCAGTTGAAGTCAGATGTTCAGATTTCACTCCAGAGGGCATATCTTTTGAGTCAGTGCTTCGTTTTTCATCATTCTTGCGGCGTTGGAAAGCTAATTCAGTCCTCTACACAGATCTAAGGTCTATTTATATTTTCTATTTATGCACATTTAGGATGCTCTCCTTTTACAATCATCGGGTTATTGTAATAAACAAACTATGATAAAGTTCCATTCAGGGGGTTTCATGCATAATAATCTGATTAGAGTGTTGTTTTTCACTTTGATCCCCTATTTAATTTTTTTTTTATGGCAACTTGCATGGGTTATCTGGTCTCCTAGTTTCTTTTGGCCACATTTTTTGCTATAACTTGACACATGTCGGATTCATCGGTTCACACTTTAGATTGAGAGCCTATGGTTAATGATCCACATTGGATCCATCTCAGTTTGAGGGCCATGTTTTTATGGTTATTGTTCCAGAGTCTTTTTTTGGTACTCCTTCCCATGGAAGAGTGTCAGTCACAGTTTGGCATCGGTATCGAGTTACACAGCTTCTAGATTCTGTCATCATCTCATCTCCTGTTGCTTTACAGATTCCAGGGTTGTTCCAGTTTGTGAGTTTTTGAGTGTTTCGTGGCATCAGGTCTGTTGTCACATTATTTTGATTCCAGTTTTGGTTTTAGTTGTAGACAGAAGTATCTTTCCTTGCTTGTCAGATTGCGGTTCCAGTGTTACTCCACAGTGATCTTCTAGTGCTTCTTGCAACAGTCATCTCATTGTAGGGGGCTTTTGTCCCACTAGGTTTTCCTTCTCTACCTCATATTGCATTTGTACTTGGGTACCTGATCAGGCCTTGTTGCCGGGACCCATTCATGCTTTCTTGCATTCATCTTAGTTTTAGGTGCATGCTTTATTTTGCTTCTCCCTAAGTTGCACTTATGGGGGGGTGTTGGTGTAATTAATATTTAATTACACTTGCATAAGTTTACTTAGGCATATTTAATTCCTAAGTTTTAGGCTTTCATCTTTATCTTATCAAGCTATCTTGTTGCTCAAGATAAGATTAGGTTTAGACATCTTTGCTTTTATAAAGCAAATCATATCTTGTAATTTATTGAATTCTCGAATAATAATGTTGCACATCTTTTTGCAATAGCTTCTACTTTTTCTAATTTTCTCTTCTGTGAAAGGTTATTCTGGTTTGCAAATCTGATCATGGGTTTCTAACATGAACAAAGTTCATGGACATCTTGGTTCTTGAATGGAGTTGTGTTATATGTTATGATAGTTTGTAGAATTCCATACCGACAAATCAAGTAATTCAAGATAAACTTGGATATATGTTTCCCTATGATATAGGTTAGAGGGATAGCCTCTATCCACTTTGTAAATTTCTCAATTGCAGTTATAATGATTTTGTGCCCATTGGATGAAGTGGGAGATATCTTACCTATCAAGTCAAGTCCCCACTGTGAGAAAGGCCATGGTATAGTTATAGGTCGTAGCTCCCATATTGGTGCATGAACAAGATCACTGTGCTATTAACATTGGCAACACTTCCTTGAGTAATGAATGGATTCTTTCTCCATTGAGGAAAATAATACCCTGTTCTCAACAATTTTTGTACTAGATTAGGTCCACTAGAGTGAGACCCACAAAAACCTTTGTGTACTTCTTGTAAGGGGTTTGCGCTTCGTCCACATTGAGACATCGTAGTAATGTACCATCTAGAATTCATCTGTATAGAGTATCTCCAAAGATGGTGAATCGGGAAGTCTTGCGGACAAAGGTTTTCTTTTGGTTTGTCATTGAGTTAGAGGGTATGATCCCATGTTGGATATAAGAAAATGTGTCTTGGTACCAAGGCAAATTAGGACCAACAACATCACATACAAGTTTTGATTCCAAGATATCTAATTCCAGTATAAGTAGTTGCTCCATGAGGAATTCGTATTTGGAGATGTTTTGGGGAATGTCAAGGAGTGAACCTATTGTTTCCATAGTTTTAGCTGCTCTGTTGTTGATTCTGGGAACCTATTCAAAGGTGATGATGACAAAGTACTACTTGAAATTGTCCACTATTCCTTTGTATGGCATGAGCTTGTCATCCTCTGTTTGATATTCATCATTTACCCACCTTATTAATAATTGGGAGTCTCCATAGACCTATAGATCCTTTATCTTCCATTCTATAGCCATCTTTAGTCTAGTGATGATTGCTTCATATTCAAAAATGTTATTATTACATGGAAAGGCAATCCTGTAAGCTTTGGGTATACTATCTCCTTGCGATGTGAGAAATAGGATATTAGCCCTTAATCCATGCTGAGTGTGAGACCCGTCAAAGTACAAGGTCCAACAACTTGACTGATTGGCTAGAAGTATACTTTCATCTAGAAATTTTGATACTAGGGGTTAATGATCTTTCATTGGTGCATCTACTAATTGATCTGCTATTACTTGTCCCTTTATAGCTTTTATGCCAGTGTATTCTATATCAAATTCACTAAGTATCATTACCCACTTAGTGATCCTCCCTGTTAGAGCTTCCTTTGCCAATATATACTTTAAGGGACCCACCTTTGATATCATGTTTACTTTCCTATTTAATATGTAGTTCCTAAGTTCATGTGTTGCAAAGATGACAGATAGGCATGCTCTTTCTATGGGTGAATAGTTTAATTCATATCCCACTAGTGTTCGGCTGATATAATATACTTCCCTTTCCTCATTTTCATCATCTAGTTGTGCTAACAGGGCTCCTAAAGTGGTCAGTGTTGTAGATACATACAATATAATTGCCTTATCTTGAATTGGAGGAATTAGCACTAGAGGAGTGAGAAAATAATCCTTGACCTATTGGAAAGTTTGATCACATTTTCCATCCCATTTGAATGTTATGTCCTTATGTAAAAAATGGGTGAATGGATGACACTTATCTGCTAACTAAGCAATGAGTCTTCTTATGGACTGTAGCATACCTTGTAGACTTTGGAGTTGTTTTAATGTTTTTGGAGCAAGAATTTCTAATATATTTTTTACCTTGGTTGGATCTACCTTGATGCCTCTTCTTGATACAATGTAATCCAACATTTTTCCAAAATTCACATCGAATACACACTTCTTTGGGTTGAGGCATAGGTTGTATTCTTCTAGCCTGACAAATACCTTGGCTAGGTTAGCTAGATGATATTTCCTTTTGATTTATTTTTCTAATATGGCATCCACATAATCCTCCATGGTGATGTGTAACATATCATGGAAAATGGTGGCCATTGCTTATTAGTAGGCTACCCTTGCATTCTTCAAATTGAATTGCATGGCATTCCAGCAAAAGGTTCCCCGTGCACAAGTGAAAGCTTTTTTTTTTGGTCTTTGGGAGCTATATTTATTTGATTATATCTAGAGAATTTGTCCATCAGTGACAACATTTCATGCCCCACCATTAGGTCCACAATCATGTCGATGTTGGGTAGAGGGAAGTCATCCTTCAAGAAAGTCTTGTTGAGATCCCTAATGTCTGTACAGATCCTTATGCCCCTAGTGGGTTTCAACATTGGTACAAGGTTAGATACCCACTCAAGATAGTCGACGGGTCTAATGAAACCCATGTCTAGCAGTTTCTGAAGTTCTACCTTTACCAGGAGTGTAATTTGTGGATGCATTTTGCATAGCTTTTATTTGACTAGTTTAGCTTGAGGGAACACTACTAGGTGATGTACTATTAATGTTGGATCTAGCTCTGGAATGTCTACATATGTCCATGAAATTTTGATTTTGTGTTTATTAAAGAATGTTGAGAAGTTTACCTATTCTTCAGGATCAATGGAAGTTGCATGATATGTTATTTTTGGTGTCTCCATTGTGCTGGCATTGATAGGTTCAAAGTCTTCAACTAAGAGCACTGATTTTTCTTAATATTATGCAATGGGGAGATTGAATCCTCCATCTTCGGGCACCTTAGGGAGGCTTTCACCCTTAGATGCATCCTTTTTTTTTCTCTTTTCTTGATCTGATAAAGTCACATTGTGGTTTTCTTTAGGGGACCTCTTTTTTATTTTTAAATTTTTTAGTTTATTTTTGTGACTGGAAGACACAATCTCCTCTCCAAAATATGCTTCTTGATCAAGCTCCATTACAAAACCTGCTTTATGATCTCCTTGTGGCATATCAATTTGAAGTCCCATGAACTCTACAATAGCCTCATCATTCTGGAATGAGTCCAAAGAAAGTGTTAGATGTTGTTGGTCCCAACCTATTAACTATGGATAAAGTAAGGGTATTTGGTCATTGGTATCAACAAAACTTATGGAAGTTGTAGCTAGGGTTGAGGTATCAATGTTATCTAGGTTTCATAGGGTATCCAAGTTATACTCACTAGAGTCTAAAGAATCCCATTCATATTCTTTGGAATCCATTTCAATGTGGACATCTTTAGATGTAGGTTTAGCAGTGATGGTATTTATGTTGAGGTTTTCAAACATATTTTGAATATACAAGTAGTCGTCTAGATGTTTGCAATTATTTGATATCTCAACAGCGGTAGAAGGAGCTCCTTCCTCATAAGAGGTTCTTTTGGTACTTGGGGTAATCCTATCTAATGAACTATAACCTAGCCCAAGATTCTTTGGGTGCTTTTCCATGATAATTGGTTCTCTTCTACCTTGTTCATGTAAACTAAGGCCACCTTTTCCAGTGAACCCCGTGCTTTTTGCTATCTAATAGCCTTTACTGTTTTCATCGATAGGAAGGGGAGGTAGTGGTTTCTCCCATGCTTCTTCTTTGTAAATCCATCAAGATAGTTATTCTTCGCACACTTCCTTGTCTTGCATGTCTCTCCACTTGGTGAAAATGGTGGGTTTGATTATCATTGTAACAACTTGAGCATGCTTGATCTCTCTCGGTCCTCCATATGTTTTTGGTGTTGTGGGAAGAATTCCAATGCAAAAGGATTGGTTGAAATGGTATTCTCTATAGCCCTTGTCAAGCACTTGGATCTTGAGATTATATTTTGGTTGCTCAGTTGATGAAGGTGCAGTGGAGGATGAACTTAGTGAGGATGGGTTAACATATGAAAAAGAGTGGAAAGATATATCATTGTTGGGTATTTGAAGAATCTTTTTGTACTTATCCTTCAATTTGGTGGAGTAATGGTGGAGTAATGAAAAGGTTCAATGTTGGCATATATGGTAACTTCCTTATCATTATAAGGAAAATTCAAGCACTAATGGAATGTTGAAGGCACTTCTTTTAGAGCATGGATCCATGGTCATACCAAGAGAAGGTTGTATGGAAGCTCGAGATCTAGTACTTGACATGTTGTCTCTATTATTCTTGGTCCTATCTGAATGGTAAGTATGATTGTTCCTTCTAAATTTCTTTCCATATCATCATAAGCTTTGATGGTGATACTTTTATTTTTATCTATTATGTCATCAAAATATCCCAATTATTTCACTAATTTTAGGGTACAAATGTTTAAACCTGCACCATTATCCATCAATAATCTCTTGACTTTGTGTTTATAGACATAAACTTCTAGATAGAGAGCTTGATTGTGGAAAGATTTTTGTGGAAGGTATTTCTCAGAAAAGACTAAGTGATGGGTGGAATTGATGTTTCCAACCATGGATTGAAACTAATTAGCATTAAAGTCATTAGGGACTAATTTTTCAACAAGATATTTTTCCAAGATTTGTTTATGTGCTAGCAATAATTATAAAAGCTCAAGGATGGAGATTAAGGAAAGAGTTTTCTTTAGCTATTCCACAATGTTGTAACCATTTGATGGCTTACTTGTGGCTTTTTCCTGGGGTGGGGCTCCTTGGATTGTAACTCTCCCCCTTCGTGTAGTTACATTATACTTAGGATCTCCACCTACTATGGTTACAACATGGATAGTATGTTTGTCATGAGAGATATTTCCTATGAGTTCATCATAGGCGAAGTTGGCTTTACGATAATATTTCCATTTACCCTTTTCATTTCCCCTAGAATGGTTGGGGATTGGATCCTTGTAGATTTTTAAGTCTTTATTTCCTGGACAATGTTTTATGTCGACCTCTCCTATTTTGATTAATTCTTGCATAATGTTTTTGAGCCTCATGAAATTGTTGGTGGTATGTCCCTTGATCTTGTGAAATTTGCATTTTTCATTCTCATTAGACTAAGGGGGTTTGAATTTTAGCTCCTCATATTTTTTTTCATATTTCCTTGGTGGCCTCCTTTCATGATCATGTCCTTGATTTTGTTGGTGGTTATTTGATTGGTTGTTCTGAGGATAATTGAGTTGGTTGCTTGGTGCGTTGTTTGGATCATATCTTTTTTGCTTAGTTTGAATAGTATTTTGCAAGCCATTGGAAGGTTGTATGTTTCGTAAAACTTTAGCATCAACCACTCTGTCATTGGTTACATTTTTTTCTTCGCACATATCTTTGGTTTTTTATTTGAACTAGAAGGTTGATCCTTAGGGTTGTAGAGTTTAATTACTCCCCTTGCAATGAGATCTATTTTTATTAGCAAACCCTTTTCAATAGTCTCTTCAAAGGTGCTAGGGCACAACACAGTTAGTTGGTAGTTAATTTCTACATGTATGTTAGAGATAAAGATGTCTACAAGTTATTTCTTAGGAATGGGCCATTTACATTTGCTAGCTTTATGTCTCCATCTCTATAGATATGAAGCAAATGATTTTCCTTGAATTTGTTTGATTTTGTAGAGATCAGTGATCATTATATCTTTCTCTATGTTGTACGAGAAATGGTTGACAAATTTATTTGACAACTCATTGAATGTTCTAATACCAATTGGTAGACAAGAGAACCACTCAATAGTGGTTCTACCAAGATCTCATAGAAAAAGCATCATTAATTAGGTATCATTGCATTGTAGATCCATGCAAGCTACTAAGAACTCACGCATGTGCTCTATTGGATCCCCTTTTCCCCTATATTTCTCAAATTTTAATATCTCAAAGCCTTTGGGTAATGGTATCATGGATAAGTTTTGATCAAAATAATATGGACAAATACCTTGTAGAGCATAGCTCTTTTTTGGATTTCCAATTTGGATGTCTGATATTCTTTAGTTGATTATTTATGGTTGCACATGTATGTCATTAGTTGGTGTGCTTTCTTGACGATTTTGTGCATTGTATCCTTGTTTTCCTATAATATTTGTTTGGTCATAAATGGGATATTGAGCAGGTATGGGACCTTGATGGCCATGTTATGTGTAAGGAAGATTGAGTCCTTGTGTGTTGTAGGTATGCTGAGTTTGTGGTACACCCTGATATTGATTTTGAGGTAATCCTTGGTATTGATTTTGTTGAACTCCTTGATGGATACCTTGGTATTATGTTTGAGGTACACCTTGTTGTTGTGGAATAGGAGTTTTAGTTTGGGTTTGTGAAATACCATGATGTTGTGTTTGAGGTGTACCTTGGTAATTCATTTGTGGTATCCCATGGTGTTGTGGATTTTGTTGAGTACCTTGGTAGTGTGATTGTTGTTGTTGTTGAGGAATACCTTGATGTTTTGTACCTTGGTAGTTCGTTTGGGGTACACTATGTTGTGGATTTTGTTGAGGAGTACCTTGGTAATTCATTTGGGGTATACCTTGGTAGTTCGTTTGGGGTACACCTTTTGGTTGTGGATTTTGAAGGGTACCTTAGTAGTTTGTTTGGGGTACACCTTGTTGTTGTGGATTTTGAAGGGTATCTTAGTAGTTTATTTGGGGTACACCTTGTCGTTGTGGATTTTATTGAGGAGTACCTTGGTAGTTCATTTGGGGTACACCTTGTTGTTGTGGATTTTGAAGGGTACCTTGGTAGTTCATTTTGGGTACACCTTGTTGTTGTGGATTTTGAAGGGTACCTTGGTAGTTCATTTGGGGTACACCTTGTTGTTGAGGATTTTGTTGTGATGGCCCTTGTTGATATTGTGCATTTTTTGAAGGGTCATGATATGATGTTTGTTGTGGCATGTTTTGAGTTGAATTTCCTTGATATTGTTGAGCTACCAATGCTTGCTCAATTTGTGATGGTTTCCTAAACAATGGGTTATCCATAGGTTGTGTTTTAGATTGATCATTATTTTATGAGAATAAGGGTGGTATGTTGGGATCCACCATTGGTTTTGGTATTTTTCTAACCACCATTTGATCTCCTAATGGAATGAGGTTAGGATCCTTAAGAATTATTGAAGTTGTTACACCCCGTTGTCCATTTACATATTTACTATTACTATGATTGGTATTAAATATATGAATGTGTTTGCAATTTTGATTAGAATCATGTGCTTGTACTTTGCTTAATTGTATCATTGGGAAAGAAAATAATGAATGTTAATTTGATTAATATTATATTGAAATGTAGAAAGAATGTTGATTGAATTTGATAAATTATATGATGCAAATGATGGTATTGTGAAAATCTAACTACAATTGCAAATGTGTTAAGTTGAATGTAGATACAAGGATCAAGCCTCTGAAAGAGAGGGTGAGTATCACTTAGGAGAAGGATTTGGTCTAGTACCCCTTAACAAGGCCTAAACTAAACTCTCACACACTCACATATATAATGGTTAAGTCAAGTCATAGTTTTGGAAATTGGTAAGTCAATCCTTAGTATTGTTTGTTCATGTGTTAGATAGGTTGTGATCTCAATTGAGAGTGTTTTTATTTGTGTTAAGTGTTTGGTATGTGTAAAATATTTCTTATATG
Source organism: Sequoia sempervirens (assembly GCA_007258455.2). Lineage (NCBI taxonomy): Eukaryota > Viridiplantae > Streptophyta > Pinopsida > Cupressales > Cupressaceae > Sequoia > Sequoia sempervirens. The sequence continues at coordinate 86,714 of VDFB02283439.1, read as the reverse complement.
TTATTTATGTAATCAATTAGAAATATATATAGAATGTATATATATGTGTACATATGCATGTCAACAATAAGCCTGTGTACATGAGTTAATACATACATAAGCATACAAAGGTAGACATACTAACAAATGCTCAAGGATAGATTTCGCATGGGAATGAGGGTATCGAATGGACAAATAGACATGCATATATATATATGGATATATACATCGAATGTATATGTGTATCAATAAGTTGGAAAGAATATGTGATTGATTGTATAAGTAAATGTATATAAGTGATATATGCATATATACACATATCTACACACATTGACATACGTATATGCATTGACATAATGGGACATTCATACATGTATATTGATATATGTATGTATATGTACATATATATAAATATATATACATATAATATTATTATTATATATGATAGCATGGAAATATGCATTTGAATATTAAATAATTTATTATTGATTGATGTTAATGAATATATATATACATATACATATATATAATAGCTATATATACATATATTAAAAAAATTATATACAAATGGGTTTATACACTTTGTAAAGTGCTTGAATGAAAGTATTATAGCATTGTTGTTAACATAGTGCATATATGTATATAATACCCACGCCATGGAATAAAGAATCCAATGCATAAAGCATAACAAGTAAACATAGTTTGTAATCTGAATATATCACAGCAAGTGAGAATTCAACATGCATGCATTAAATGTAGTCAACACCTTTGTTAAGTGTTGAGTGTAAAACAAAGACCAAGTCAAGAGCTTAAAACACAAAAATAATAATAAGACTTATTCTTCTATGTAATCACTGTGACCAAGTTAATAGGGAATGAGGCATTTTGGTGGCGCCAACTTATGAATTTTTTAAACCAAATAGAAGTCTATTACTACAATTCAATTTTTTGATTGATAAACATGTGCTAAAATAAACTGTTCAAACCATAGTTGGCTCAATAAGAGGTCGATTTGTTGTTTTATTAGTTGAGTATTTACTTGAATTGTTGCCACTGTTTTACTGAAAGTGCTAAGTCAAATTATATTGTTGTGTGGTGTCAATTTGCTTAGCATACCTGTAGGCATCATTGTCTCATGTTTTTGTATAAATAGATGAGATATTCTCCTCATTTGGATGCCCAATTCACTTTCATTTTGCTGCACTTTATCTTCCTTTTTTTGCTAAGAGTTATCATTGTGAGGAGATTTTATTGTGAGAATTATGTTTGAGACTTATTTTATTAGAGGAAGGAAAGAATTATTTTGGAGGGATTAAGCTAGGAGTCAACTTGTTCAATTGGATTAGCACATTACATGGATGTTGAATCTATCATTTATTTCTATGAATGCTTTGGAAAGATTGATGTTATTGTTTGATTGTGTGGTAATACTTTGATTTACTCGATTAGGGAAGAAATATGTTTATTTCTTTTGAAATTGGAAGGAACTATATTATTCTCCATTTTCATGTGAAGCTTTGTTTGAAGTGTTTGTACATACTCCATATTAAGGAGTGATTGTGTTCATTAGTATTATATACTAGGAAATGAAGATGCTTGAGTAGCAATGAAGTAATTGATTCAAGTTGTTTGTGGAATCTGAACTATAGGTAGTTCATAGGTTTCTCATGGGATTAGTACATCTTATGTTGGGAATAGCTTAAGTGTAGGAATCTGCTTAGTAGATATGCTTAAAACACAAGAGGAATAGGTTGTTCCTGTGGTTAAAGATTACCTCATGAAGGGGTTACCTATGCATAGTGTACAAATTATCTTGAGACAAATCAAGCTAGGGAAGTGTATGTGATCTAGGATGAATTTATATGAAGCTTTGGCCAAATTAGTGTAATTTTCCATTGGTTATGCTGTTAATTTCAATGTGTACCTTTTATGCATGCTAGTTCATGATTGATATACAAGTTAGGATATATACAAGTTCTAGTCATGTAGGGAACAACACTGAGTTCAGATTGGCCATAGTTATGAGGTTATCAAACCAACTTCTTCATTGAAGGGTACGACCATCTTTCCATATGTGGTAAATCTATGGGGGACTGCATAAGAGTTTGTGGTTGGTGAAAAAACACTTGAGTGATGCTTCCACTCTTTAGTTGGCAGCCAAGGTTTGAGGGAATCTTCCCAAATCATTGTACATCTATTACCGAAGGAAGCTTAAAAGAGCTATGTATGTTTAATTGTAATCCATCTTTGGAAAGATGTAAATGTTTACATTATGAATGAAATCAATGTTTGAAAATATTTTTGTGTTATTTATGCTCATTAAATCTCTCTTTGGAAGAAATTTTTTTATTGCATTGGGAAATATTTCTAGTTTATTCACTTGAAGGTAAAAATTAGAGAATTTATCTTTGTTGAACAATTGGCATGTTACACTTGGTATTGGAGCTGCCAGGTTTAACTCTGGAACCTATGTGTTCACCATATTTCCATCCAACATTGTCCAATGTTTGGAAATTCTTGTTCCAAGATGGTGCATCTCAGGTTAACTACAAGAAAGTTAATAATCAGGAATGAGCACTATCTAAAAAACCAAGGAAAAAGAGGCTATTGTTCATATGATAGAGGGAACCAACTGCAAAAATGTTGTCTGGTTAAGTGATACTGAGACAATCAGTCACACTCTTTCTTGAGTTAGTCAAGTAAAGAGAAGGATGAGGGAGGAAGCTAACTTCAACTACTTACCTCCAATCTCTCCAGAAAAATATGACTCTTTGTCACTTTCCAGGGATAGTTCCTCAAAATGTAGTGCCATCCATGCATTAATATTTAGGTACCCTAGAGTTCTTCCTCTATTGAAAGTGATTGTAATTTCCTCAAGTAATGAATCTAAAGGATATGTTCCTCATAACTATGTGTTGGAAGATAATTCAAAGGTTACTTCCCCTTTTGGGATAGGGAAGATCAAATGAGAGATGAACTAAAATCTGAGGGGTATACCCCATTGAGTTTTGTATAAGAGAGTGAGTCTGAGGGATACTCTCCTCTCAACTATTTGAATAGTCAATCTATGTAAATGGAAAGGATATTGAGATCCTTATGAATAAATAAAAGTTATATTTTTATCAAAGCTTGTTTTCAAACTTATGAGAAATTTATTTTATGTGTGAATGAATGCTTATTTAATGCTTTCCATAAGCTGTGTGAACATAATAGAATCTAATAAAGATGAACCTTCAAGTGTAACCCTTTTTCTTATGAAGGATGGTGAGAACAAGGACTAATCCTAGAGGAGACAAGAAGTCAAACAAGGTCTTAAGGGTGTTAAAGCCAAATTGGATCAAATATTGCATATCATTTATGAGACCAATGCAAGGCTGGGGAATCTTGAGCAAGAAGTAAGGGAGAAAGATAGAGTGGAACAGGAGGTTCCAAATAATGAAGAAGTCCCTATCAATGAAAATGAGGGAGGAAATTCTCATGATCATACTCAAACTCATGAACATGAGGATGATAATTTGCACTCTCAATCTAAAGGATCTAGGAGGAAGCATTTGGCAACCGAACTTTCTAAGGACATGAGAAAAATAACCCCACCTAATTTGAAGGGAGTACTAGTGGGGAAGAAGCTAAGGCTTAGCTAATAAAAATGGAAAAATATTTTGAGATAAGAAACTACTCTGAAGTTACCAAGGTTGTTTGGGGATCCTATTAGTTAGCGGGAGAAGCCTCTAACTGGTGGATGAACAAGAAAATGGAACTTGGAATTAGTTCTTTGAAGCTAACTTGGGATGAGTTTGTGGATATATTCTGGAAAAGGTGGTTTCCCCAACTCTTTTTTGACCAAAAGTGTATTGATTTCCAAAATCTTAAGAAAGGGGACATAACAGTTAATGAGTACTGGGAAAAGTTTACTCATCTGTTGAGGTACATTCCAATGTACCAAAAAGAAAATTTGATTCCATATCAGGAAATTTATTATGGGGCTAAATGTATAGATAGTGGGAGAGGTGGATGTGCATGGTCCATCTACCAAGGACCTAGTCCATAAAAAGGCTGTGAAGGAGTAGAAGCTCAAGACCATCTCCATCTATAGGGAGAATAGAAATCGTAAGAATTTTGGAGGAACTCAAGGTAACCAAACTCCAAAGAAGTATAATGGAGTGCAAGATTCTCAAAAGAAAGGAGATAGGGGATATTGAAGCAATTGGAGAAAATCAAGGAAGGATCGCAGAGTGAATAATAGTAACAACCCCAAAAACATTGGAAGAAATGCTAGTAGATCTTATGGGTCCACAGGGAGAAAAGGACCAACAACTGGATGCTACACATGTGGTAGAAATCATTATGATGCCTACTATCCCAAAAAAAATTCAAGGACACAACCACATCAAAACCCTCTTCCACCCCAGTAGGTTGCTTTTCAACAGAAGATCCATGTTTCCTTGGATAATAATCAAGCGGAGTACCAAATTACTCCAGTGGAAACTCCAAGTATTTTATTTGGTATTACCCATTTCTATATACTGATTGATACTAGAGCAACTAAAAACTTTATTTCACCTAGAGTAGCAAATCAAATATCTAGGAAAGCTGGTTACATGGTAAAATCTTGGGTTGTTGAATATGTAAACCAAATAAGAGCAACGGTGGAACAATGCTTATTCGAAGCTAAGGTTGAACTTCCTTGTTTCTCAACTAAGGTGAACCTATGTGTAGCTCCCTTAGGATCATATGATGTCATCCTAGGAATGAACTGGCTTTGGAAGAATAGAGCCAAAGTATATTGTCATGCCAAAACTATAGTGTTTAGACGATGTAGGAAATTGGGTGATGTTGCAAGGGACTCCTAGGAAAATCAAGTTGCATCAAATCTCTACCATGTAATTACACAAGGCCAAGAAGAAAGGATGCAAGCTCTATGCGGTAAAGATGGAAAAGATTAAGGAATATGAGGAATTTATTTCTCAAGACAACCAAGAGGTAGAGGAAGGTGAAATGATGGAAACTGGAGAGACACATATGGAAAAATATCCTATCCTTCAAAAGTTTGTGGATGTATTTCTAGAGGAGCTACTTGGATTACTACCCAAGAGGATATTTGATTTCTCCATTGACCTTATACCAGGATCGAAACCTATTTCCAAAGTGCCTTACCAAATTAAAATAATCGAGTTAATGGAGCTTAAGGCACAACTAGAAGAGTTGATATCCAAAGGATTGATAAGACCTAGTGTTTCACCTTGGGGAGCACTAGTGATCTTCATAAAGAAGGATGGTACACTACACCTATGCATAGATTATCAAATTCTTAATAAAGCTATGATAAAGAACAAGTATCTATTTCCATGCATTGATGATCTCTTCAAATCAAATGCGGGGAGTGGTTGTGTTTTTGAAATTGATCTACAATCAGAATACCACCAACTAAGGATCAAAGATGAAGACATCTTCAAAACTACCTTTAGGACTAGATATAGGCATTATGAGTTTGCAGTCCTACCATTTAGACTTACTAATGTGCCTGTTGCATTCATGAACCTAATGAACAATGTATTTAGGGATTTCCTAGATGAGTTTTTCTTGGTTTTCTTGGATGAGACTTTAATTTATTTGAAGAATGAGGAGGAAAATTGTAAGAATTTAGAGATAGTTCTTTAGTGGTTAAGAGAACATCTATTATGGGAAACTTTATAAGTGTATGTTCTTTCACAAGAAAGTGTAGTACCTAGGGTATGTGATCTTGGCTAACAAAATTTCAGTGGATCTAGCCAATATAAAAGCAGTGGTAGATTGGTCAGTACCTAAGAATGTACCTGAAGTCAATAGTTTTATGGGTCTAGCTAGATAGTATCAAAAATTTGTGGAAAACTTTTCCAAAATAACCTTTCCTATTACTTCATTGCAAAGGAAAGGGAAAAAGTTTGAGTGGACGGAAAAATGCCAAGTAGCATTTGATCTACTCAAGGATAAGTTGACTACTGCTTCAATTTTGAAGGTACCAGATCTTGAGGGAAACTTTACTATCATCACAAATGCATCGGGTGAAGGCTTAGGAGGAGTCTTGATGCAAGAAGGGAAAGTTATAGCTTTTGAATCAATAAAGTTGAAGCCCTATGAGAAAAATTATGCATCACATGATTTAGAGCTACCAGTAGTGGTTCACACATTGCAAATGTGGAGGCACTATTTGTTAGGAAATCCTTTTGAGTTAAAAACTAATCATCATGGTTTGAAGTATCTATTCACCCAACCCAAAATAAAGCACGACAAAGAAGATGGTTGGAGTTGATATCATATTATTACTTTAATAGCAACTACATTAAAGTGAAGGAAAATAGGGTTTTCAATGCCTTGAGTCGTAGATGACATATTACCTAAATAGTCATAATTAAAACCAACTTTAAAGGCCAAGTGTTGCAAAAGTGCAAGGATGATGAGTACTATGAGAAAGTTAAGAAAGCACTCATGGAAGATCCACAAGATGCAAGGTACGAAGGATATCACTTTGAACCTAATGGATTGCTAAGGTTTAAAGGAAGAATATATGTTCCCAACTCTGAAGAGTTACAAAATATTATATTGGAAAGAAGTTCATGAAGCACTGTACTTTGGACACCTTGGAGTGACAAAAATTTTGGTTGATGTGAAGCCATTATATTTTTGGAAAGGGATGAAGGGAGATGCTGCAAGATTTGTGGCTAGATGTCTAGAATTCGAATGAGAGAAGGTTGAACATCATCACCCTTCAAGACTATTGTATCCACATGATGTTCTTGAAAGTAAGTGGCAAGGCATTAATATGAACTTTTTGCAAGGATTACCCATGTCAAGGAATAAACACAATGCCATTCTAGTGGTGGTGGACAAGATTACAAAGGTAGCACATTTCATACCTAGGAATTTGATGGATGGAGCTCCTATTATAGCTCGCAAATTCATTGAAGAGGTGTTTAGGTTGCATGGTATTCCTGAGAATATTATCTCAGATAGGGATGCACATGTGACTTCTCAGTTTTGAAAAACCTTTATTTCATCACTTGGAACTCAGCTAAATATAATTTTAGTGTATCATCTAGAAATATATGGTCTAACAGAAAGATTAAACCAAGTATTAGAAGACCTATTACAAATGTATTGTATGGATCCACCATATAACTGGGAAGATTATTTGCCTTTTATGGAATTTGCATACAATAATTCCTATCATTTTACAATTAAGATAACTTTTTTTAAAGCAAATTGTATGGTCAAAAGTGTTGAACCCCTATAAGTTGGGATAAACTTGAGGATAGGGTGAGTCTTGGGCCTGAGATGTTGTTTGAAATGGAGGAACAAGTTAGGGTTATTAAGGAAAGGCTAGTTGAAGCCAATGATAGGTAGAAAATATATGTTGATTCTAAATGGGTACCTAGGAACTTTGTTTTAGGAGAGGTGTTGTTAAGGGTAAAGCCTCATAAAAGTGCTATCAAGTTGGTAAATTCATAGCCCTGCACTATGTTGGTCCTTTTTAGGTCCTCAAGGAAGTAAATCCTATTGCTTACCAAATTTTGTTGCCACCAACTCTTGCTCAAATGCATAACGTCTTTCACATCTCATAACTAAAGAAGTATATACCAAGTGATAATCATGTAATTGATTGGAATTCTTTACAGGTATAGGACCCTAGAGTGGTAAAAATTGAGCCTCTCAAAGTGCTTAGAATGCGTAAGCTTCACTTGCGTAATAGGGAGGTTCTGCAGTACAAATTCTAATGGGACTAGTATGTAGAAAATTCTGCCACTTGGGAAGATTATGCAAAAAATGAGCAGAAGTTTCCACATGTCTTACATGCTTTTTTTTAATTCTTGAAAAAATAATGTTGTTTTTGTTTTGGTTATTCTATGATGCTACATAAAATCATCGGGGACGATGATTCACAAGGGGGGATATGTTACACCCTATTGTGTTTTTACCTATTTACTATTACTATGATTGATTAAAATATTAAATATATGAATGTTTTTGCAATTTTGATTAGAAATCACATGGTTGTACTTTTTTTAATTGTATCATTGGGCAAGAAAAGAATGAATGTTAATGTTATTAATGTTATATTGAAATGTAGAAAGAATGTTGATTGAATTTGATAAATCATATGATGCATATGATGTTATTGTGAACATCTAACTACTATTACAAATGTGTTAATTTGAATGCAGATACAATGATCAAGCCTCCAAAAGAGAGGGGGAGTATCACTTAGGAGAAGGATTTGGCCTGGTAACCCTTAATGAGGCTTAAACTAAACTCTCACACACTCAAATATAGAATGGTTAAGTCAAGTTGTAGTTTCAAAAATTGGTAAGTCAATCCTTACTATTGTTTGTTCATGTGTTAGATAGGTTGTGATTTCAATTAAGAGTGTTTTTATTTGTGTTAAGTGTTTGGTATGTGTAAGCTCTTTCTTATATGTTCTTTATGTAATCGATTATATATATATATATATATATGTATGTATGTCAATGATAAGCCCATTTACATGAGTTAATACGTACATGAGTATACGAAGGTAGATGTACCAACACATGCTCATGGACGGATTTCTTATGGGCATGAGGGTATCAAATAGACAAATAGACATGTATATATATGGATATATACATCAAATGTATATGTGACTATCGATATGTTGACAAGAATATGTGATTTATTGTATAAGTAAATGTATATAAGTGATATATGCGTATATACACATATATACATGCATTGACATACATATATGTGTTGACATAATGGGACGTCCATACACGTATATCAATATATGTATGTATATATATATATGTATATAAATATATAGACATATAATATTATTATTATAAATGATAACATGGAAATATGCATTCGAATGTTAAATGATTTTTTATTGATTGATGTTAATTAATATATATATATACATATGCATATATATAATAATAACTTTATATATATATATATGTATGTATGTATATAAATGAGTTTATACGCTTTATAAAGAACTTGAATGAAAGTATTATAGTGTTGTTGTTAACATAGTGCATATATATACAATACCCATGCCATGGAATAAAGAATCCAATGCATAAAGCATAATAAGTAAACATAGTTTGTAATGTGAATATATCACATCAAGTGAAAAGTTGATATGCATGCATTAAATATAGTCAACACCTTTGTTAAGTGTTGAGTGTAAAACAAAGACCAAGTCAAAAGCATAAAACATACAAAATTAAGAATAAGAATTATTCTTCTGCGTGATGACAACGAACAAGTTAATTGGGAATGAGGCATTTTGGTGGTGCCAACTTATGAATTTCTTAAACCAAATAGAAGTTTGTTGCTACAAGTCAATTTTTTGATTGATAAACATGTTCTACAATGAACTGGTCAAACCATAGCTGGCTCAATAAGAGGTCGATTTGTTGTTTTATTAGTTGAGTATTTACATGAATCACTGCTACCTTTTTACTGAAAGTGTTGAGTCAAATTATATTTTTGTGTGGTTTCAATTTGATTAGCATACCTGTAGACATCACTGTCTCATGTTTTTTTATAAACAGATGAGTTATTCTCCTCATTTGGATGCCCAACTCACTTTCATTGTACTACACTTTATCTGCTTTATTTTTTCTGAGAGTTAGCACTATGAGGAGATTTTATTATGAGGATTGTGTTTGAGAGATATTTTATTGGAGGTTTGAAAGAATTGTTTTGGACGGATTAAGCTAGGAGTCAGCTTGTTCAATTGGATTAGTGCATTACATGCATGTTAAATTTGTCCTTTATTTCTATGAATGCTTTGGAAAGATTGAATGTTATTGTTTGATTGTGTGGTAATACTTTGACCTACTTGATTAGGGAAGAATTATGTTTATTTCTTTTGAAACTAGAAGGAACTATATTATGCTCCATTTTTCGTGTGAAGCTTTGTTTGAAGTGTTTGTACATACTCAGTATTAAAGAGTGATTGCGTTCATTAGTATTATATACTAGGAAATGAAGCTGCTTGAGTAGCTATGAAGTGATTGATTCAATTTGTTTGTGGAATCCGAACTATAGGTAGTTCATATGTTTCTCATGGGATTAGTAAATCGTACATTGGGAATAGCTTAAGTGTAAGAATATACTTAGTAGATATGCTTAAAACACAAGAGGAGTAGGTTGTTCATGTGGTTAGAAGATTACCTCATGAAGGGATTATATGAAACTTTGGCCAAAGTAGTATAATTTTCCATTGGTTATGCTATCAATTTCACTGTGTACCTTTTATTCATGTTAGTTCATGATTGATATACAAGTTAGGATGTATACAAGTTCTAGTCATGTAGGGCACAACAATGAGTTCATATAGGCCACAGTTATGAGGTTATCAAACCAACTTATTCATTGAAGGTTAGGGTCATCTTGCCATATGTGGCAGATGTGTGGGGGGCCACATAAGAGCTTTTGGTTGGAAAAAAAGCGCTTGAGTGATGCTTCCCCTCTTTAGTTGGAAGCCAAAGTTTGAGGGAATCTTCTTAGATCATTGTACATCTATTATCAAAGGAAGCTTAGAAGAGTTATGTATTTTTAATTGTAATCCATCTTTGGAAAGATGTAAATGTTTACATTATGAATGGAATCAATGTTTGGAAATATTGTTGTGTTATTTATGCTCATTAAATATCTTTGGAAGAATTTTTTTATTGCATTGGGAAATATTTCTAGTTTATTCACTTGAAAGTAAAACTTAGAGAATTTATTTTTGTTGAACAATTTGCATGTTATACAAGTCTATGGGTAGTTTGGGGCCACTTTGTGCTAGCATACAAAAATATGAATTTGCATTCTTCCCAAGCATTGTGTCCATAAGTGTCTACATCTTAGGATCTTGGGAGTACATTAAGAGTTTTTCGTTGATAATTTCCTCATCACTATCATATTCTTCTATGTTGACACTAGGATGTTGTGTTTGTATAGAAATCATGTTTTGATGTTCAAATAATGTTTCCTCTTCATTAGGTGGTTTATTTTGTGTAGCTTTAAATGTGGGTTCTCTTTGAGGATTTGTAAGGTCATTTGGATTTTAACCCCATGATTGAGGATCCTCATTGCTGGTATTCATCTTGGGTGCACTAGAACTACTCTTGTTATAAGGGGGTTTCAATTTTTTGATTTGGTAAACAATGAGCACAATAGCAAAAAAATTGATAGAAGTAGCAAGGTTTAGGACAACAAAGGTTAAAACATAGGATGACAGTAGTCAAAATTTAGTACAATAGCAGTAATAATCTAGAACAAAAGTGGTAGGAATGTTAAAGTGACCTTGTTTCTAAATTTTCTAGTTTTGTTTAATAGGAGTTTGTTGGATAAGTTTGCAAGTTTCTAATTGTTTGCTGATTTGATGTTTTGAGAATTATGTATGAGATTTGGAAAGTGATAAAGCACATTAATCAAAGTGTATAAACTGACTATTTTAAATGTAAGAGGCCAAAATCAGCCCAAGTTTAAACTGGTAACAACATCAAAAACATATCAAGCATTTTATTCCTAAGGTCAAATTGGCCAATGGAAACACTTTTAGGCCCAAAAATTGGAAGCTCCTTTGAAGTAAGGGTAGGGACATGCAAAGGTATGTATACACTTAAATATTTTGAGAGTGGAAAAATATAGACCTCTTGGAATGGAAGGATAACCCAAATCACCCTCTCCCTAGAAAGCTACAAGTAGCTTATGCTAAGCCAAGGATTTTTGTCTCAACTCAAGGGAGTTCATATGATGAGTAAAGTATCTTTAGGGTACACTACACATCCCTTGTACTGAACCATGTCACCAAGTAGAATATCTCAATGAATAAAGTAGGAAAAAATACTATAAAGCTTTTAGTCACTACTGAAGGGATTGATTCCTTGCAAGTGCAGAGTAAGAAACTTAAGGATTTAACCACTCCTACTAGGGGAACTTATACACAAAGGTACCTCCCCATTTTGAATGGAACTACATGGAAAAGGCTAACGCCAGTTAAAATTGGATTTTGCTAAAACCGTTTATATAGCGACTTGAGGGAAATTCCACTTTAGGTCACCTTCAAGTTCTCCTTTTGAGATGTATCTCTTAGGAAAGCCTGGTCTAAAGGTAATGACAAAATTAAATGATTGCAAAACCCATAATTCTTTTTGTCACCCAATATCATCCAAAGACGTAAGGGGAGAGGATACACACTTAGTTTTCCAAAGAGAATGAACATGGTAGACAATTTATAGCAGTTTCTTTTTAAGCCTCGAAAGTGAAGTGTGAAAAGATACCAATTCATTTTTTTAGTTGCACCAAATTCAAAACATTTGAGACTTCAAGAAAGAAATTTCCATTGCAATCAGAAAAAAGATGATTTGTTTGATTTTTATAGCACCAAATTTAACAATGAAAGATTTGTAATCACGTGGTTGTTGGCAACCAGGATTGCACCCTCAGTCAAGCTAGGCTTGGCTATCTTGTTGCAACATGGAAATTCTCCTTGATTTATAGGTCAATCAATTGGTGGGAGCGAATCTCTAGAGTGGGTTGGTTCCCTCTAGCTATTCACCTAAACTATGAACTTTTCAAAGGAAAGGGATAGGAAGAAAAATGAAAATGAAACCTACAACTAATGATGATCAACTAGATATTCAAGTATTTTGATAGAACTTAACTCACAACAATCTCTCTTGAAACATTAACTCTCACAAATCACCTTAAGACATCTAGCTTAGTAGTATTTTGCATAAAGATTCGTAGACCATTGAATACAATTTGCAACTTGAACTAATTGCACTTCTTGCCTATAAACCACAATAATAAGACAAAAGAAGGGTTCACAAATTTGAATCACAACAATCATCCAAATTATTACTATAAGAACATGGCAAGAGAAAATGAAAGGACAACTTTGCTGCTTATATTGAAATTGAAGGAGCAAGACATCAAAATCTGATTCAATTGTTTACAAAACTCTCAACAATGCATAAGAGAGCAAGAAACAGAATTTTGAAGCCTAAGAAATTCAAAATTTCTCCAACTTATAGGCATCAAGTGACCTCCATGGTGCAAAAATAGAAAAATCAGACCCAAAAAGCACCTCATTCTACATTTTCGAGCTCATGGAAAAAGCCTAAAAAGAAGGGGTTCAAACTGCCCCAAACAACTTCACCATAATGGAAACTTCTCATCTCCAACAAGTTGATCCAAAAACTCCACAAAATCAGGTTCAAAACTACCCAAAACTGAAAATAGAAAGCTCAAACTACCACCTCTTTTGCAAATCCGCTCATAAACTGAAACTCAAAATAGAAGGTTTTGTTGTCAACTCAAGTGCATCATCTAACTGAATTTAAATAACAACTGACTAAGCAATTTATAGAAACATTGCTTAATCAATGTTTTATAGCTTGCAGTTTCAAAATTACAAAATAGAAAGTATCCCTTATTACATCATTTTTTTTACAATTCACTTCTAGATGCTTTGATTTTCTTTTATCTATCTCAAATATTTTTATTTTGCATCAATGTTTGCAAAAATCAAAATATTATACAAGCCTCTCTATTTGATTTTCTACAAAAATCATAAAAGAAAATAGGCCCCCCATCACATATATCAATTCAAAATACAAGGGGAACCCTATAAAATTTAGGACTTAGGAAAAAATTGGAGGGCCTAAAGTCATTGTTCAACTTTTCTAAGGCAAGGCATGAGCAAAAAATGTTTCTAAGGCACTACAAGGTAAGTTTACCCTAATGTGATGAGCAATGTGCATGTTTTTTATTTGATTTTCTTTAAAAATCAAAGAAAATAAATGCCTAAGGAATTTGACCTAGGCATAAGGCATTAACAAAAAGTGATGAAAACAAGAAAAATGTGACAAAAGTCACATTTGGCTTAGGGTGATGATGAAACCCTAAACATAAAAAGGGCTCTACTTTTGCATCACTCAGCCTCATTTCACACTTGGTCGCTTGGAAAACTCTCTGCACATCCCGACATGGGAGAGCTAGGGTTTGAAGACTTTGACACCACCATTTGAGCTCCCTCCTTCGATTCTTTGATGCATTTTCTTCTACATTTGGTGGTAAGTTCTTTTATATGCATTTTGATGCAATTTTTTGCTCCATTCGATGAAGAAGAAGGGCCTATAGGCCACGACTATGATTGTGGTTTTGATGTATATTTGCTTTCTTTTGTGTCACCTTTCTCTGCCACTCCTCATGGCCACTATGAGAACTTTTTTTGGGCATTTGTTGAGCTCATCCACATAAATATTGAAGGTAAGCTTTTATTTCTCCATTTTTGAACACATTTCCCTATTAGATAAATCTTTCTCGAGCTTTTATTTACAAAGAACAATGAATATTTTGTGGTTTTTGAATTTGGCCATGTATAGGTTGTGACCACCACCATGTATTATCTTTATTTTCTATAGAACAAAATCTTCTTCTGGGTTTGGCCTATGATATGGAATGATTTTAATGTTAAATGAAAACATTTTTAGATGAAAATATTTTAGATAAAGGCTTTCCATTTAAATAGGTTTCCAAAACCCTTTATGGTCGTGGGCTTGTAGCTTTGATTCCACCATTTCTTGAAATCTTTTCTATTGTTAAGGCTCGAACCCTTGTTGTTTCTCCTTGTATTTTCATTTCGAGCATAAAACCTTAAGTGGTATCAACATTTGTGAATGATAACCTCTTCCCACTCATGGCCATGAGAGGACAACTGGGTCTTCTACATTCTTGTATGAGCTTGAAATACTTCATTATCTCTACATTTTGGAACCTCACAATGCACACCACGTGACTTTCTCTTAAAGGTTCAAAACTGGGTATCTTGCACTTGTTTCATTTAAAACACTAGTCTCCTGTAGCATAAGCACACTATTCTAAAATCATTGAAAGAAAACTAATTTCATTCTTTTCGAGCTCAACACCTACAACTGTAGCCTATTTGCTTGTCTTTATCATGCAGATTCCACTTAACTTAAAGATTATTTTAAATGTAACAACTATTCTCTTCCTTTGCACTGTTTGTGTTTCTCCAATCATGATGTGCATATTCTTGATAGTTAGTTGCTTCCTATTGTTACTTGAAATGCACAACACAGTGGAACTCATCTTCATGATCATGCACTTTCTCACTTTTCCTTTAGACAAGACTGGCATACACTTGCATTGCATATTGATGTGTTACTTTATTCAATGCCAAGCTTGCACCCAACCATTATGATACCCCCTGTAGGTCACTTTGAAGTTTATGATATTTTATTTCATGCACTTAAATGCTTAGAACAATGCATATTTAATCTCACTTCCACCACAGTTTTATATTTTATTTAGAACATGGAATCATGTAATATGATTTCCCTTCACATTGTGGCATGAAAACACTGAAACAACTTAAACTTTTACAAATTACCTTCATGTATGATGTTCCACATTTCATTCAGCCCCAACACTTAATGCCTTGCACCCATAGTCAACCATGCCTCTTTTCATTCACTCCTCGCTTTCAATAACTCACTTGTAGTCATTGATAACTTTGTTACTAATGGAGTCGACCTCTCTTTTGGCACTCTTCATGCATTTTTATCTCCTTGGGCAGCCATGGTAGATGTAAAATTATCACTTGCATGGAATATTTTGAAATAAGAGTACCTGATGTTGATGATCTAAAGCTTCTTCATTTTCTTCAATTATCATTGCCTGATTTGTAAACAAGGCATTATGTATGCTCGTTCACTATCACATTATGTGATGATGCACTTGACTACAATTCACTTGAATAATTGATCACCTATGATTTTCATTTCATTACACTCTCAAACTTGACTATCCTGGGTGATTAGTTGCTTGATTCCTCATGGCACTTGATGCACTCCTTCAGATGCATGTCTCTTTGAGCAATTTTGAGTTGTTTCTTTTATGAAAACCCCTCTTTGGAATGTTGAGGGAAAGCATTTCGGGTCTCAACCCTTGTGGGAGCCCATTTTACACCACATGCTTTATGATATACAAAATAAAACAAAAACATGGCTTTTCCTATACCTACACAAGAAACAAACAATGTTAGATTAAAACAATAAATTCAAAAGTTTCTCATGATGATTTCTCCTTGGTATTCTCTTGTACTCCTCTTATTCTTGCTCAGTTGATTCAATGCATCATAGACAATATCCTACATTACTATTGATAGACCATGTAGGAATGTTCATAGTCTGAGCTCTAACAAAACTTTCATCCATTTGTAGGTTCACTTGGAGCATGGAAGTAGAAAGGAGAGCTCAACTTTGGAGGCAGCTCGAAGACACCATCAAGCAATGATGATTATGTTCTTTCTTACATGCTCTTTCTTCTTCTTTTAATCTTTAGTAGCATAGGATATTCTTTATGGTTCATTGTTCCAGCTACTCCCACAGGTTGTGTGGGACACTTGATTCTCCTTTTTACTCCAATGAATACAAAAATAGCATATGTGAAATACTTGTTCAATTTTGTACTTTCTTTTTTTGCAAACAATGTATTGAACAATGTGAATGAACAATAGAAAGAAAGCACTTCTTTTATTTCTTATGCAATACTTAATGTTGTAAATCATATAAAGCAACTAAAAAACACATTGCATCTCTTATTTCACAACAACTCAAACATTTGCAATGGTTAAAACGTCTACAGAAGTAAACTGAACCTTTCACCTTAAAATGAACCTTGAATCAATCAGCTCTATCAAATTGAGATGTGGTGAAAATTTGATAATAGTGGTAATGCACCAAAGTAAACATACAAGTTGTGTTGTTCATTTTTATTGCACCAAAATAAAACGTGAGATTTGTAGGTTCAATTTTATGATCACCAAAACGAGATGTGAGATTTGTAGGTTCAATTTTATGAGCACCAAATGAAATGTGAGATTTATAGGTTCAATTTTTTGAGCACCAAAATGAGATGTGATATTTGTAGGTTCAATTTTATGAGCATCAAACGAAATGTGAGATTTCATTTTAGGAGCACAAAAATGAAATATGTTTTAACTACAAAATGCTTTAAAATTGAAATGACCTTAGACCTTTCGCCAACCATGCAATAAAAATGTTATTTGTTCTCATGAAAAATGTGTCATAATCCCGCAAGGGCTGCACCAACAATATTAGAAAACCTCCCAAACACAACAAACAACCAATCATTAGGGTTAGAAAAATTGAAAAATCAAAGAAAAACCTTACAGATTGAATTGGGATAGAAAATAGAACAATAGTAGATTTGTTTAGTAAAATAGAAAAAAATTCTCTGGAACAACCATGGCAAAGTTAGAAGATAGCGATTAAGAAAAAGTACGACCGCAAACCTGTTTAAGATGAAAATGACCCTGTAAAAGTTAGATTTATTAGAAACTTACTGTAGACACCAAAATTTGGTTTAGGCCTGTGACTTCAATATTCTTCATAATTCGTATTCTTCATGGTCATTGATTAAATAATGTCAATTATTTAATTAATTCACCTTAACATTAATTCTTCTATTGATTAAATAATCTTAATTATTTAATTAATTCCTCTTCTTTTATTTCTTCTATTAATTAAATAATCTTAATTATTTGATTAATTCACACTTTTCTTTATTCTATCTCATTAATTAAATAAATTCTTTTTATTTAATTATATTACTAATTAACTGTATTCTTATTTAATTTACTCTTTATCATACTTCAACTATAATTAAATAAATTATTTTATTTATTTAATTATTCATTTAAATCCCTTCATCACTTAATTAAATAAATCTTATTTATTTAATTATTCTTCAAAGATCAAATCTTGAATTAAATGAATTATTTAATTCATGAATTCTATTTTAACGCATTCCTCTATATTTAGATAATTGTGTGAGTTATCTAAGTATTCACTTTGACTCAACTCGACATCTAATTCAAATCACTTAGTTAACTCTTGCTTTAATGTTTGAGTGGCGTTCTTGAGTAATCTCTTCGTCAAATCATTCAATCATCCAGTTCTAACTCATTTGCGTGTACATGCGGATTAATTAAATATTCCTATTTAATTAATTAAACCTTGTGTGTGCATTCGAACATGAGTTGCTTTAATCCATATTCATCTTTGTCATGCAAAGATAATTCTTCTATTTTCGAATACCAAACTGGAAGATTAAATCATTTATTTAATCTTTAATTCTATTTCTAATTTGTATCACTCATGTCACTACTGACAATTATTAGAATACATGTCTAATCTGTTGATCTCAACCGTCCGTTGATCTTTCGATCTTGGCCTGTCGTTCGAATAATCAATTTTCTATAAATTGATTTGTCATTCTTCATTCCAATCTCTCTCACGAAATCTTATGACTTTTGAGAGCACATATCTTGAATCTTCGATGTTTTGCTAAATCTTTATCATAGGCTATACTTGCACGAACTTACGAGAAATCTGAGGGCAATTATACTACACAAGCAAAATGGAGAAGGGCAATCGAGATGAATCATGGAAATACGTAGCAATTTGGTGAGATTGTTCAGTTTTATTACATTTTTTACTTTCCTTTGTTCTTTGTTGCTTAGCATTAGATTTGCATTTAGATTTAGCATTGCGTGTTTGCTCTTAATCTTTGTCTTGTGCACTTTCTTGGCATTACACTTACAATACAGAACAAACAATAGTGGCCAAACTTAGTACAATAGTGGTCAAACTTAGTATGAACGTCGTAAAATCATGAAATCAACTACGTGAAAATTTTGGGACTTTCGTGTTTCAATTAGCAATAGTGTTCCCTGCAAAAGAAAATATTGTTTTGGAACATGTAACTTCTCATAGAACAAACAATAGTGGCCAAACTTAGTACAATAGTGGTCAAACTTAGTATGATCGTGGTGAAATAGAGAAAATGACCGCGTGAAAATTTTGGGACTTTCATGTTTCAATTAGAAATAGTGTTCCCTGCAAAAGAAATTAGTGTTCCAGAACTTGTAACTTCTCACAAAAACTTGCCAAAATATTAGTGCTAAGGACCTAGGTCCCACTGGGCATGCCAATTAATGTAAGGGGGAAAATAAGCATAAGGAAAATAACAATCAATCAATTAAATCAAATCAAATAAAAAGTATAAATTCCAACCATACTCATGAAATGAAGTTATAAAATGATGAATTCAATTCATAAAGGTAATAATAAGCAAGAAACAATACATGAATTCATGAAATACAACTATACTATCTCATGTTGAAGTTTAATTCATATTGATGTTGGATTATGTTTGAATCAATATGAAGCCTCCATTTTTTATGCAAAAGCTTCAAAGTTTTTTTTAATGGTGATCAAATATGTGTTTTTATTTGCTTTCAAGAATTTGAATGTTAATTCAACATGGCCTCTTTGCATAAATTCTCTAGATTCTCCGATAGCTTTTGAGAATGAAGAGGGTTGTTTTATAGATTTCATGTTTTCATATGAACAATTGAGATTCAGTATTAAAATATTATGATCAATGATTGATAACCGTTGAGAGGAAATAGATTGGAATGATTGAGGGGATTGAATAAATCAATTTGAGTGGTTAGTGGGATTGAGGAATAGATTGAGTGGTTAGTGGGATTGAAGAATAGATGGGTTAGTTTTCCAATTAGAGTGGTAAATCAGTGGTAATGATTTTCTCAATCAAAAGGGTTCGTGAGGATAATTAATTAGTTGAATAAATAAATTAATATTTGGAGATGAATGTGCAAGTCATGTTTGACTTTAACAAATAAAGATGTATTTGTTTGTTGACTATGTTGAATGATTTCAAATAATTGATTTAATTATTTAGGCTTAGAGAGAGGAATGTGATTCAATTAAATCATTAAATGATAACAATTTAATTGATTTTGATAGATAGGGTATATTAGCGACATAACTAAATAATTGATGTTTATTTAATTAATCAAGAGGAATAAAAGATTCATGATAATATAATGAATTAATTAAATAATTATATATTATTCAAATAATAGAGGAAAATAGGGTTAATGATGTGAATGATGTGAAATGCAATTATATCAATGATAATGATGTTGATAATGAAAAAATGTCATTTAGGATGTGTGATATGTGTTAGGTCATTTTTACATGTCTACAATTATAATTAATCCTAACATATTTTACCCTTGAAAGGATACTATTTTATAATCAAGTTCAAACTCTTCAAGGGAAATGAAATTACTAATATGATAAAATTAACAAGTTAAAATCAAAGCTATGAATGCATAGTGGAGAGGAACCCAAAGATGAAATCTAGAAAATATTTTTTGATGACACCAATATGTTTCATATGTGACTACATGGGGCATTATCATCCATATAGAATAAATGGATATATTTTAAATATTTCTCAAAAAATATGTTTAATTTACATAAAAATAACCAAAAATATCACCAATGAAAATACAAATAAAAATTATAGAGGTTTAATCAATATATTTACACAAACATGCTAAAATGAAAAAGAGAGGAAGATATTTAAAAAATATTATAAGGTTTAAGATATTCTCCAAGATAAATAAAATATAATTTTAAGAACAAAGAAAATGTTTAGGGTTTTTTGGGATCTTTCCAATAATGGTTAAACCCCTATTATAATTTTCTAACCTCAAATATAGCCAAGAAATAAAAAATGAATAGAGTGTGTGCTCCTATCCTAAGTGTTCCTAAGATCAAAAGAATATTGGAAAGTATAAATAAGCATTAAAATTTAAGATATAACACTAGAGAATAGGAAATGATAGCCCAAGTTCCAAAGAAAAAAAAAACTATGATTTGATAAAATATAAAAACAAATAAGAAGAAATAAATATATAGAAAGTATAAAAATATAAATCACCTCTCAACGCGAGATAAAATAATGGAGGAAAAATACTATTGTACAATGATTCCAAGCTCCATCAATATCTTAATTAAATGATGGAAGTTCAATTATACTTCACAATTCTAGTAAGATAATAACATGGTAATAATGGTGTAGAGTGTAAGAGGAGTGTTCAAAATTGGAAGAGAGCATGAAAATAAAAGACAGATTTTGAAATGAGTCAAATGAAGAGAGAAGAGGGAGTCATGTGGCCTTTTAGATCCACTCCAAAGTAGTTAATCCAAAACTAGGAAGGTGGTAGGGAAAAAATACTCAAATTTCCAAGGAATAAATAACTATCATAAGAATCTAGCACATCATGTGGATGTCTACACATTATACTAGTGTCTAAACTATCCAAACGTCATGGAGGGAAGCAAAACAAAGTATAGAAAAGAAAGTACTAGAAATTAAATGAAAAAATGGAATGTAAAAAGGATACTATAGAGGGAGTAGGGCTCTCTGAGTAGTGTGATCATGCCTTTGGGATGATAACTTACAAAATGAATGCATTATATAAAAAAGTACCTATACAATAAATAGAGTTAGACAACACATAAAATTGCATAAAATAAAGATTAGACAAATAAAACCTATAAAATATTTTTCTTAGAAATTCATATAACCTAGACACAAAAAATAAAAGACAACACTAACAAATTCACAAGAACACACAATAAAAACAATAAAGAGAAGAGAATTTTAAAGAGAGAGTGTATGTGTGAGGGAGTGATGCAGGAGCATCCAGTGGTGTAAGGGCAATCTTGCATCACCCAAAAATAGTTAAATTTCAAGTTTCTTGGTTTTTAGATGTTTTTACATTTTTGGATACCATTTTCGTCATAATGAAATTCCCAATTTATGGTTTTTATTTTCTATTCCTGGGTTGAAAGATATTGCAGTTTTAGTTTCCCAGATTTGCACCTAAAAATATTCCAAGTTAGATTTGAGGCACTTAGAGTTCCCGGATCGGCTCCAAAACTTTCCAAAATCGGCGTAGCGGATTTCAAGTGTGTTATTGACTTCGAGACCTTTCCAACGGTTCAAACGGTTCACAAATCAGAGTCCTGGATCAAATGTTATGGCCCTGGGAAGTTGGCGCACTTTCTAGAAGATACAATTGCAAATGCTCTTTTGAAATTTGAACTTCATGTTGTAAATTTATGGCGCCAAACCACCTAAACTCAAATTTGAATGTTGTTTTGGCTCCAAACTAATGAGGAGCTCTATTTATGGGTAGGTTTCTAATTTTTGGGTAACTTTTTGGGGGACAAGCTCGCATATTGCGAAAGGGTGATTCTGTAGCTTTTTGTAACTTGCATGTGTTGTATAACTTGGGGATTTGAGATCCTCTGCATGTAAGAAGCTCCATTTTCTGAATAATAAAATTATTCTCTTGTTTGTGGGTTATTTTCTAAGTCTCGGGCTGCGCCCTCATCAAGTGGTATCAGAGCAAGGTTTTCTTGAGTGTGTGGACAGATCACCGATCATGATGCAGTTCACACTAGGACCGTGGTTGTGGGTCGAGGTCAAGAAAGATGCCTCCAAGAGTGGTGCCTGGTAGGTGTGGTGGTGCTAGAGATGGTCGAGGTGGCAGAAATGCTGGTGGAAGAGATGCACTGGCAACCCTCTAGAGACAGATTGATGTGTTACAAGAGCAGTTGAGAAGAGGGTTAAACCTGAGGGAGGAAAGTGGGGAT
>VDFB02283439.1:37722-64025 GCA_007258455.2 Sequoia sempervirens | reverse complement strand
CATGATATTTCAAGTTTATGGACCAGTTTCATCATAAATTAATTGAAAAATAGAAAAAATAATCCAATTGTAAAAAAAATTACATTTTTAGAATCTACACTATCTCATCTATAATGGGTTTTAATTTCGTCAAAAAATTCTGCAAAAAAAGTCTTTAGACATATGCCCAAAGTCACTATTTTCTTGTGACATTGCCAAGGCCTTCAACTTCCAAGTCAAACCAAGTCAAAAGCTTAGGTTCGGGTCCCCAATCCTTTTCCCAAACCGAAAAACAAAGCAAAAATTTGACCAAAAAATCAAATTTTAAAAAATAGGATCCCGTTTTGAAAATGGGATCCCATTTCTAAAAATAAAATAAAAAAATTATGATTTTAAGAAACAGGATCCCGTTTTCAAAACGAGATCCCACTTGTAAAAAAATGGGATCCCATTTTGAAACGGGATCCCGTTTCTTAAAATCATATTTTTTAATTTTTTTGTCTATAAACAGGATCTTGTTTTAGAACGGGATCCCATTTTTGGCTCGATGTCCTGAACCTAAACGAAATCCCATTTTGTTGAAGCCGATTTCATATTTTTTTCTAAGGAAAAAACTTCCATGTTTCGTGGACTCATCTTCTTGCATTTACCTAAATGTTAACCCTTAGACTTGTGCCTTTTCCCTATATGTATGTATGTATATATGTATATATGTGTAGTTTTGAAAAATTTTACCCTTAACAATTTCACATTATGTTTTTTCCCCCTTAATTTACTGGACCTAATTAAGCCTCTAATTTCCTAAATTATGCATTCCATGGGCCTATTTTTACCATTTTTTGGAGGATTGCAAGCATTGAATAATTACAAGAAGTTAATGCTTTGGTCTTGACACTCAATGTGCTAAAAGATAGAGCCAAGAACCATACGCCCATGTGTGTATGGATCCCCCCATTTTTTTGGGGACTAATTTTTAATATGTTTTTTGGTGGCATTTTAACATTCAAATTTCAAATTTCAAGTGTCAGCTTTTGGGATCTAATTTTTAGGAAATTAGAATAATTGTATATAAATACCTAGTTGTTTTATCATTTGAAAACAACAACTAGAAAAAGCATTCATAAGAAAATACTATTGTCAAGAGAAATTCAAGAGCAACATTTTAGAGCTTTATTGTAGCAATTCAAGATCCAACATCATGTCAAATCCTATGTGTGTTCATGTTTTGTGAAGGCTAACCCTTGTTGTAGGTCTCCAAAGAATTCAAGCAATTCAATCAAGTGAGATTCAAATCCTTGAGGTGATGTGTATGACTTCAGTCCTTCAAGGAAGCCATTGAAGGGTGGTGAGTTGCAATATTTTGTGATTTCATCATTCCTTCCTTTCGATTATCATTTTTATCATTAATATTGCTATTGTGGAAGTGGAAACACTTACATGGGGTTTGACTGAGGCAAGCCCCTAAATGATCCAATATTTTCTCTCTTTGAATGTGTAGGTTATAGGATTGAAGGAAAGTTGTCCATTATTTCATTCAAAGCCCTAAATCTTGTCAAACCTTGAAAATTCACTTACAAAATTATTTAACATTCTGACAACTCTACAACCAGGAAATAGGAGATCAAATCCAACATTAAAGGACTACAAAATCAGTTTTAGGACCCCCTATCAAGACCTATACGCTCCTAGGTGTTTGAGTCCTGCATTGTATGCCAGATCCAACTTTTTATGATAGGTGAACAATATCCAGTACTTCTTAGATCTTCTTACAATTTATTGTTTTAGTCCATGTGTTTCAAGATTATTGCATTTATCATATTAGGTTAAATTGTTCAATTAGGCTAATAATTCCAAATAATTTCCAGTTCATTCCTAAGGCTCAAAAGAAGGAGATCCAGGTCTATTTGGCTCACCTTCATTGTTGATAGTCAATCTATTTACCTTGTTGATCTCAGTCTTTAATGAAATATAGGAAAGGATAAAAAGGGCCTCCTACACACCCTTCTTATCCTAGGTTCTTTACATAAAGGACCTAGGATCTCTTTTTCTTTGTTCATTTTGGTGAACCTGACATTTTGACATCATAAACCTTTTCAAATTTGCATTCATTCATCCTAGATCCTAGCTTTGCATTACATTTTTTGCATCTTTCATTTAGGGTTTCATATTTGCATCATAAAAGAGTAAAAAATACAAAAAATTGCACCTCATATTACATCATAGCTTGTATTAGGGAATGTTTTAGTCATTTCGATCATATTTACATTCAAAATTGCATTCATAATTATTCATTTTTGTTCACACATTATCATACATTTGCATTTGAATCACATTGAGAAATTCTAAAAAAAAATTACTGTCAGACTTGTTTGTAGATAGAAACAAAAACCTTAAGCAACTTAAACATTTAGTTTTTTAATTTTTAAAAACCCTTGTCAAGGACTCAGATGCCCCTGGGTGACCCTGTCCTTATACAAGTGCATCAACAAAAAAATTCATGGTTGTCTATCTCTATCTACTCAGTCTGTAGGTACTTGTAGACCTATTTCTTGGAATCAATAATTACATGTTTTTAGGCATTTGGCATATAGTTCATAAAGTTGAAAGAAATTACATTGTTCGTGTTTCAAAGTTACATCAAAATCATCATTTCCAAGTCTTTGCATCTTAGAATTAGTCAATTATTTAATTTTAGATCTAAAATTTATGTTCATCTTGTTCAAGCATCTTCACCATCGTTACATTCCTACATTTTGTATCAAATGGGCATAAATTAAGACAAAATTTAAAAAATTACTTTCTATGACAAATCTTTACAAGTAGAATCATAATCCCTAAGTAGTGGAAAACCCAATCAAACTTTGAATTTTTAGAACCCTTATTGAAGACTCAGATGCCCCTGGGAAAATTTGTCCTGTTATTTTGGTATAGGTCAACTTTCTGTGATAGAATACTCTAAGGAGCCTCTATCTAAAGTTTTTGTCTAATTGTTCTTCACCCGTGGGTTAACAGTTTGAGCCTCATTGCAAAATTTCATTATAGATATGTATTTTGGTAAAATTTGGATGTCCTTGAAATTTTTGGTTGATGTTTCAATATGTGTGTTTGGTGATGATTCTAATTCTAAAAATGGAATTCATAATCCTTCACCTCCCCATACATGTCCTCATGAGATAGATATCTTGGGCCAAGATGAAGAAAGCACGCATGAATTCATACAAAAGTCTTTGCATAACCTTGAAAACAATGCAACCTTTTATCCCTCATTGGAATGGATTAATAACCCATGTCAACAACCAACACCTCCTACAATTCCACCACTTTAAATGTTCAACCTCTTAAATCCTAAAATTGAATCACAAGTCATATCTCATCCATCGACCATGGGGAAATCTATTGATAACACTCACAATAAACACATACCTATTGATTCTCCTCCATCATATGAGAACAAAGTCACCAACATACCCATAAACTTAGAATAGTGCTATGGTCAAGGTTTTAGGATCCTGAGAAAGAAAGGATGTGACATAAATAATGAGCACAAAACCCAAGGCCTCTCTTAGAGAAAGCACCATCAAAAGATACCAAAGGATTAGGTTACCAAGATCCTCTAGTTTCACAACAAACATCTAAACCACCAACCAAGAAATGCAAACTTAAAAAGTTACATTTTCTACATCCTACAACCAATATTGAAAAGACCTTAGAAAAACTTCTCAACCTAGGACTCATTACATTGCCTCATATCCCTGAACAAGAAGATAAGAAAGGAAAGAGTATAAACATGTGTTATTGTGCATATCATAGAACACTTGGACATCTTACTAATGAATGACATGCTTTAAAGAAGATATTGAGAGAATTTAATCCCTATAGGGATCAATTTGAACACATCATAGATTAAAATTCATTTGTTGTGCTCCTTGACATGCAGTATTTGTAGTATCATTACATATTCACTACCATTCATGGGGGTATAAATGTAGCTTTATGCAATCATCCTTTATCTTGCAAGGAGCAACATATTGGCTCACCTTTGTCCCCATACTTGAGGGGAAAGAGGTTGGATAGCCTTCTCCTAGGTGTATTCCTTCTAGCAAGGGATCCCTTTATATCTCCTTAAAATGTTAGTGTAGCAAGTACACTTACATTTTAATTGGGGGGATTCTTGATCTAAAAATGGGCTCAAGATAGTGGTGCAGTAACGACTATTTTGTAGAAAAGACCAGATCTCAACATTCTTGTCACCCTCATGGAAATGGAGATCGGGCTTTGAGAGTTGGTGGACCTACTAAGAGTTAGAACCAACTGTTTGTGGATTGTAGGTCCTCACATGCAGATCGTAGGCCTTCAGGACTAAGGCATAGGTTTAGAAGACCGAACTAGATTCCCTTTCATCCTATTTTCCAACTAGATCACACTAGACATCCTATTCTAGACATGTGTGAAAATGACAAAGATTCAAATGGATATAAGTGCAATGGATCTTTTTTAAGGCAATATGAAAAAGAATAAAAAAAATTTAATCACCTATATGAAGCCTCAGAACTTGACTTGAAATCTATTAGGTCTTCAAAGCAACAAGAGATTGGGTATGTCATGGGACAACAAAAGGTTGTGAGCTATGGCGGGGCTTCTGTCATTCCAAGGCTATCATCTCTTCAACATAATTAGGGTTTTAAGGATCTTGAGGTACATTTTGGGTAAAAGGATAAATTGGACCTCTATAATAAGCCACCTCTGCATAAGCAACAAGATTTTATACCAAATGACCGCAAGGATGAAGTTCAGAGTGTGCGGCATCAGAGGATTCAGAAGGATTTGCAAGATAAAGGAAAGGCTTCGACAAACCAAAATGCTCAAAAGGATTGCATGTTGACTCCTACTCTTCAGACTCTCCAAAAAACCAAAAAAGAAAAAGGCTCTAAAAGAAGAAGAAACAAGAAGTTGACAAGAAAAAGAGTGAGTAAGCAGGTTTGGAGGTTCAAAGAAAACCCTCAAGATCATGCCAAGTTGCACGTAGATGGAGGAGAAAATCAAAAAGGTCAACAGACGATGTCAGCAATTCAAAAGGGTTTTGTGCAAATCACATTTTCCAAAGATTTGTTGCAGCCTCAAATCACCAATCTTAGAGGGAAGGCTTTTATTTGAAAGTTTTTAAACTTAACACCTCCTTTAGGAAAGTTAAGGGATTTATTTTTGCAGAATGGGAGGGGGTTGTTAAAGTTTTTTATCTAGACCAGTCAAAGGGAATCTTTGTGGTGTTATTTCACACTAAGGAGCAAAGGGATGTGGTGTATAAAGTAAAATCATGGATTTTTGAAGGTTCAGGACTATGTATACAACTATGCATCCCTAACTTTAAGGCTATATATTTTGTGTCTAGATTTTCTCCTTTTTGGGTCCAGTTGCATGGTTTTCCATTAGAATATAGGGAGTTGAATTTATTAGAAATAATAGCAAACCATATTGGGATATTCTTAAGGCATGATCATTCTTTCTTTAGGAATCCTTCAAAGCCAATCAAAATGTGTTTATTGTTTGACATATCAAAAGACCTTCCAACCCAGATTCACTTGATCTCTAAATTTGGTAAATGGTATTAGAATATTCTAGAAGAAACCCCAAAAAATGTTTGTGTAAATTGCCACATGTTAGGGCATAAGGAAGCAAGCTGCCAGGCAGGGGAGGGTTATGAAATTAGGGAAGATGGGCATAGTAATAAGGAGCTATCTTTTACAAACCCTACAAAATTTCATGTTGAGCAATCACTGCCAGATATTGGAGAGTAAAATTCTATGCTCTGTGATGACGAGTCATCTAAAAACCCTACAAGTTTTCATGGTGTTTAGTCACTGTCAAAGTTGGAAGAGCATATTTCCAAGGAAGATAAAAGTGAGCCAAGAGCAAAGACTAAAATGGAGATGATAATGCATGGTAAGCCTAAGAGGAATATCTCACTCTCTTTACAAATTGGGGACAAGAGAGAGTTTTTGATGCGGTTGTATAGGGGGTACTCCCTCCACTTATATTCACTTGAATTGCCTCAAGTTTTAGAGCAACATATGGATTATATAGTTCAAAAGTTAATGTTTGAGGGTTGTACACACAATCTTTTGCTTGATACTCTTGCTTCTCAAGTAGGTATGACTAACCTAGAAATGTAAAGTGTTAAGAATTCAGGAGGCAGAGATGAGCTAGAAGTATTATCTAACCAATTTCTAGTATCAGTAGGTTTGAAACTATTTGATGAGATAGCAAATGAGATTGAAGTAGAGAATGGTTGGGGGGAACCAATAAGGGATACATCGAGTAAACAAATCATGGAAAGAATACATGAGGAAAATTGGGATGAAGAAGTATTATTGGAAGGAAGTAGAAGGACAAATCAAGGTTCTCCTAAAAAAATAGAGTGACATTATTGTATAGGGGATAAAGGGGTTCAAATGTTGGATTGGAAAGATTTAGAAGAGTTTGAACAAGATCTTCATATAATGGCATAGAAAAAACAGTCAAGAACTCATTTAATGGAACAAGAAAAGGAAGATTTTGATTTCTCAACTTCCCTATCCATATCTCAAATGCCATCTCAATCAATTGTGAAGAAATTTCCAGGTAAAAGGGGGAGGAAGTCAAATTTGACTAAACTTAAGGAGGAAATTGAAGTAGGAGTTCAAAAAACTATATTTGATTCTATCCCCAATTCTGCAAATAAACATCTGAGGAGAGCATGTTGCTCTCCTCGAGTGAAATGAAGGTTTTATCATGGAATGTCAAGGGAATTAATGCCCCTAACAAGCGGGCTCATATCAAGCATCAAATAGATGCTTGTGGAACTGATATTGTTTTATTGTAAGAAACAAAGCTATCTGGGGAATCATATGAAGCTACTATACAAAAATGGGTAAAGTGGACCTCCTCTCATTCTCTAGCACAAGGAGCTTCTAGGGGACTTTTAACACTATGGAACCCCAAATTAGTCCAGGTTAAGGAAAGAAATGAGGCTAACTAGTAATTGCTAGAGGTATCCAAATATAAACTGAATTTTTTCATTTTCAATATTTATGGGTCTACAACTACTGCTAATAAAAAGTATATTTGGGAAGAGATAACACAAATTTTATTTGGTTCAAGGGATGTAAAGATTGTTTTGGGTGGGGATTTTAATGCAATAGGTAGGCTTCAAGAAAA
Source organism: Sequoia sempervirens (assembly GCA_007258455.2). Lineage (NCBI taxonomy): Eukaryota > Viridiplantae > Streptophyta > Pinopsida > Cupressales > Cupressaceae > Sequoia > Sequoia sempervirens. The sequence goes on along the minus strand of VDFB02283439.1, from coordinate 56,852 downwards.
ATCTAGGGGGATATGTTCACCCCTCAAAGTGATTAAGGATTTTTCTTCCTTCATCCTCTCTAATGCCTTAAGAGATATTGTGCCACTTAAAGGGAAATATTCCTGGACTAATCGAAGAAAAGGTTTTTTTGCAGATTGCAGAAAAGTTAGATAGATTCTTAGTGTCCTCAAATTGTTTGTTGGGCCAACATGGTTTGGAATCAGAAATTTTTCCTGTGGTGGGTTCTAATCACTATGCCATCTCATTATCTATCTCAAATGCTTCCCTACCTAAAGGGAAGTCATATTTCAAGTTTGAAGGAATGTGGCTTAGACATCCACAGTTCATGGATTTAGTGAAAGAATGGTGGAAAAATGCACCTTTTGAACAAGGATCAAAGATGTATTAGCTTTATTGTAAATTGAAGCATGTGAAACAACAAATAAAGGTGTGGAATGTGTAGATATTTAAAAATTTCTTGCAACAAAAAGATTTAGTTTTCAAGGAATTTACGGTAATCCATGAACAAATCATTCAAAATGGGCTAGATGACAACTTGTATGAAAGGTAGAAGTTTTTGCAAGGAGAATGGGAAGAATTATGTACTAGTGAGGAAATATATTGGAGACAAAAATTGCAGGAGTTATGGATCAAAGAGGGAGACAAAAACATAGTTTTTCCATGCATCTACACAAATAAAAAGAGCTACATCAACAATATTTTTGATTCAAGAGTCAGCTTCACGAAACTGGTTAACGTCAGAAGAGGACATCAAGAATGAAGCTGTTAGATTCTTCTCAAATATTTTGTCAGCCCTAAAATATAAGAATGAACAATGAAGAGAGGATGAAAAAGAGATACTTGAAGTCATCCCAGGGTTGATTCAAGATGAGGACAATGGTAGTTTGCTAAAGCCTTTTACAATGGAAGAAGTAAAAAATGTGGTTTTTTCCTTACCCTTGGATAAAGCACCTGGTCCAAATGGCTTTACAACAATATTTTTCCAGAAAAGTTGAGATTTCATATGTTATGATTTATTATGGGCACTAGAGGAGTCAAGGTGAATGGGTTCAATGCTTAATCAATTCAATGTTGCCAATATAGTGATAATTCCAAAAATAAAGAATCCAATTTTTTTGTTGACTTCATAACTATATCGTTGTGTAACACAGTTTATAAAATATTTACTAAGGCCATTTATCTTAGGTTGCAACCAATTATACCAAGAATTATATCTGCTGAGTAGGGTGGTTTTGTCCCAAGTCAAGAAACCTGTGAAGGTGCTTTGATAGTGCATGAAACTCTTCATTCTATTACTTCTAAGTGTTTTCCTTCTTTCATCGTAAAATTATACATAATGAAGGCTTATGATCATGTATATTAGGAATTTCTTGACAAAGTGCTTAGAAAATTTGGATTTAAAGCAAAATGGTGTAGATGGATTCGTTCTTGTTTATCTGGTGCAAAGTTTTTTGTGATTATTAATGGTTCTCCTATAGGTTTCTTTGTTGCATCACAGGGAGTGAGGCAAGGGTTCCCCCTCTCTCCTTTTCTATTCATTATTATGGCTGAGGCGCTTAGTAGATTTATCACTAAAAAATAGAATATAGGACTTTGGAGGGGCATCCACATTTCAAATCCATCCATCTCAGTCACTCACTCTCTTTTTGCAGATGATACTATTTGTTTTGGAAATTCAACTATGGAGGAAGCCTTGTAGATTAAACAAGTTTTGTAGAAGTATTGTTCAACTTCGGGTCAAAAGGTTAATGCTTCAAAGTCAAAATTATATGTTTTTAACACAAATGAGGAAGTAAAAGAAAAAATAGTTCAAGTATTGGGTTATCAACAAGTAGAGCTGCCATGTGCATATCTAGGTGTTCCCTTCTTCAAGGGACCAAACAAATCTACCTATTGGGTTAAGGTGATTGAAAGACTAAAGGAAAGGATTCTAATATGGAAGGCATGGTGGTTATCCCTTTTAGGTAGATTTTCTTTTATAAAATTGGTATTATCTGTAATCCCAAACTATTTTTTGGCAGTACTCAAGGCTCCGAAGTTGGCCATCTTAGAAATTGAGAAAATTATTCAGAATTTCCTTTGGAAGGGCAATATAAATGAACAAAAAAGGTGTCATTGATATCAATAGAGAATATGGCTCTGGATAAAACTCAAGGAGTAGGAATACACAATCTTGTAGTTAGAACCAAAGCATTTGGGGCAAAATTAGTATGGAAAATGTATACAAAGTTGGAAGGAAAGTGGACTAAATTGATGCAGGCTAAATATCTAAATGACGTCAATCCCTCAAGTATCCTCACTGTGTCTAACCCTCCAAAAGGTTCAGCTATGTGGAATTTCTTGGTATCATGTAGATCCGTCATCACTACATATATTACTTGGGAAGTCCATAATGGACAAAGTGTGAAGTTTTGGCAAGACTCATGGAATAACAAACCTCCTTTGCAAAATAATCTAGATTTACAACCAATGAAAGATATCTTGTCTCTTGAATGGGGTGAAATTTTTTTGGATTGTGTACAAGCAACAGAAGGGCTAATAGGGAAAGTAATTTGGAAACAGTATTCTGGGGCAGTTCTTTCTGCACAACAAGTGGATTTTTTTCAACAAGTTTTAGATAGCAGGGTAGTGTTCCTGTCGGGGCAGCAGGATAGGATATTGTGGGATCCATAAAAAATGGGGTGTTACTTAGTAAAGGAAGGTTATAAAGCATTAAGTCAGCAAATTAATCAGCTGGTAGCACAAAGGGCTTACTCTTTTTTTTGGAGTAACAAAATCTTCCCAAAAGCTGGGGGTTTTGCATGGTTGGCATTGAGAAATCAGATCCTAACAAGTGATCATTTGGAAAAATTGAAAAGAGTTGACCCCTTTAAATGTCCACTATGTGAAGAAGTATTGGAGAGCATGAATCATCTATTAATACAATGTGCATTTGCACAAGAATGTTGGACATTCATAAAGGGAAAAATAAATCTATATATTCCCTTGCCAAACATAATCTGGGACATGTTTCAGAGCTGACAACTTTTGTTCAAATCTTCTTTTTTTGCATCAATTTGACAAGTTGCCCCATCTCTTGTAGTTTGGAACATATGGTGGGAATGCAATTTGCGTATCTTCAGGAAAAAAAATTCAGTAGAAGTTGTTAAAGGTAAAATTGAAAATGGAATATCAAAGGCAGTTAATGCATATGTTCTTAAGTTCAAGAACACTTCTATCTATACAAGCTAGGATGGTTTTGTTTTGAAGATTTGGGGATGGATTTCCTTTTGTAGGGAGTTTACATCAAACAAGCAAGCCGAAGGTAAGGAGGGAAGAAGTAAAATGGAATACTCCATCCTCTGAATTTTTAAAGCTTAACTTCGACGGTGCTTCTAGAGGTAATTCAAGAGTTTCAAGAGATAGCATTTGTATTCAAAACTCAGTGGGGAAAGTAATTGTAGCAAGTTCATACCAACTTCTAGTAGGAGCAAATAATGAAGCTGAAGCTCAAGAAATTTTGCTAGGTCTGGAAGCTGCTTAAATTTAAGAATTTTGAAATTACACATTGAAGGTGACTCATTAATAATTGTGAATGCTTGTAAGGAAAATAAGGTTCAATGTTGGCATTTGAAATATATCTTGCAAATAGTTTGGGAATTGTTGGATAAATTTCAATATTTTATCATAACACATACTTACCAGGAGGGGAATAGGATGACAAATAAATTAGCAAGTATGGTTTGTCAGGGCACTAAAGTTGAGATTTTGGATGATATTCAAATGCAAGCATATCTGGAAATATTGGAATTAGCAAGGCTTGAAGTGATAATTTAGATGTTTGGATAAGTAAATATTCAAAGGGATTGTGCTGGGGGAAGTTAGTTGGGTTATAAAATTGGAATGTAGCTAGTTGTTGAAGCTAACATGTTGTGGAGGGTTCAAGGTATTATAAGTTTTTCAATCAAACATTTGGTGGTGTCGTTAGTAAAGGGTAGTCTTGGGTGCAGTTAGTTGATTATAGTTATGCGTGACATTGATGGTACAAAGAAGTACAAACTGCACTCTCAATCATTAGTGGTGGCATCAATAGAGGGGAGATTGTATGCTAACAATGTGATTTGTGTTTTGCAAGTATAATCTCATGATCTGACATCATTCTCTTATAGGTCTTTGCATCATTTCTACCTATTTCTGATGCAGGCAAGGGTAACTGGTGATCATTGTTTGCTAGTCGATAATAGTATGGAATTTTGGCCACGAAACTATAGAGTACCTATTCCATTTCGGCCATGAGAGATAACCTTCTTAGGGTGCATTGAGACAAAACATCTGCAACAATTATTTAAGCCAATCCACACCAGGAAGAGATTCTATGTCACGAAGTCACCAAAAACCCAAACTTGAGAACATCTGGTTAGAGGTTGTGAAGTTTTGAGAACCACCGACAGACTGCCAAAGAAGAGTCAGAATTTTTTAGATCCTTTGAACTTATAAATAGAGGATTCGGTGATATAAGGATATGTCACAAAGTCACTAGAAATCCAAACTTGAGAAAATTTGGTCAGAGGTTGTGAAGTTTTGAGAACCACCAACGAACCAACAAAGAAGAGTCGGGCATTTTTAGAACCTTCAAACTTATAAATAGAGTCGGTGATATAAGGGGCTCTAAAACTTAGTTAACCTCTGAAAACAAAGAAGTCAGGTGGTCGAGAGGCTAGGAAACTTTAGAACCTCTCAACTTAGGTTAGGAAAAGTATGAACCTGGCAACTTTGACAAGAATATGTTATGGATTTAGTTCAAAATTTCAATTTTCTTTAGTCAGTGGCATACAAACTGTTATGGTTATCATCACCATTTTGGATTATATGTAATTATCTACTTACAATATTAATATAAATACAAACGTCTAGCCTTAAAAAAAAACATTTTAATTGGGGGCATATAGTCCCCCGCTTATTGTTTACATAAGAAATGTTCCCTTTTTAGTGATGATGGTATACATCTCCTAGGAAGTGTGACCTTTTCAACTAAAGTGTGGACTCCTTGATCCATGTGATGTGTCTCCTTTGTGGTGATATTAGGCTTGATTCCCCATAAGTGTGTGACCTTTCTTGTCATATGATGTTTTTCTTGGTAATAATTCTATGGTTAGTATTCCCTAAGGTGTGAATCTTTTATTCCTCAAATAGTCTTCTCTTGGTGGTGATGTCAAGCATGATGTTCCCTAAGGTGTGACCTTTCATGCATTAAGTAAAACCCCTTTGATTATTTTTATTACAAATCAGTCTTTTCTTGTCATATTTGTCCTTAATGATGTTAAACCTTGTCATATTGGTCACCTGCGACGTTAAACCTTTTTTAATCTAACCACCATGACATTAAACCTTGTAATATCCATCCTATGTGACATTAAACCTTGTTGCATTCATCCCCTATGATGTTAAATATTGTTACATTCATCCCTCATGATGTTAAACCCTAGCATTTTTTCTTCACTTTGTTAATAGGTGTTGAGATTAGTGATGTGTTGACATAGCACTTTAGGACACCTTATCAAGGTTATCAGGGAGTATAACTCTTGGCATGGTTGTTATGGGTACACATAGTAGACCTAATGTGTTTCACATTTTACCTTATCTTGGGGGCTCACCTAGTGAATATCAGACTTCACTAGACTTTGCTATGGTGTGAGTCATTAATTCCTTTAGCATGACCACCTATCATAACATATTTTTCTTTCTAGTGGAGTCATGCAACCCATGAGTAATGTGTATGGATTCATTCCTCATGGGAACATTCCTTTATTTGATGGATGACGTTTGGTATTTGAGACAATTTAAGATTAAGGTCTCTTTACCTTAGCAACTCGAATCCCTTTAGTACTAACCTTGTATTTTGTTGTTTTTTTGTTATGTTTTTCTTCATGTTTGTGTTGTGATTACATCGCATCTATTTTCATTTTATCATCATCCATATATTATTTTATGTTGTGTGTTTTAATTGTGTGTGCTTTGTGTTTCCAAACATTGTATGTTTGTGTATGTTGTCTTGTTGCATAATAATACATATGTGGGTTCCTTTGTGCCTATGTTGTTTTTCCATGGGATCTTGGATCTAGGGGATTGATCCATCTCCCTAGATCCTTAATCATCCTATCTATTTAACATTTGGACAATCAGACCCCTTTTGACCTATATTTATCTACTTTAGTGTGAGTCTAAGCATAAGTTTATACTCTAACTAAAGTGGAGGATAAATATAGTGTTGAAAATTGTCACCCTTACTAATTTCACATTATGATTTTGTCCCTCTTAATTTATTGTACCTAATTAAGCCCCTAATTTCCCAAATTATGCATTCCAAAGGCCCATTTTTACCATTTTTTGAAGGATTGCAAGCATTGACTAAATGCAAATAATTAATTCTTTGATCTCGACACTCAATGTCCTACAAGATAGAGCCATGACCCATACACCCATGGGCGTATGGGTCCCCCTATCTTGTCAGGGACCAATTTTTAATATGTTGTTGGTGGCATTTTAACATTCAAAATTTGAATTTCAAGTGTCAACTTTTGGAAAAAAAAAAATTTGTGAAATTAGAGCAATTGCATATAAATACCTAATTATTTTATCATTTGAGAATAAAAAATAGAAAAAAAAATTCATGAGAAAATACTATTGTCCAGAGCAAGTCAAGAGTAGCATTTCAGAGCTTTATTGTAGAAATTCAAGATCCAACATCATGTCAAATCCTATGTGTGTTCATGTATTTGTGAAGACTAACCCTTGTTGTATGTCTCCAAAGTATTCAAGAAATTCAATAAAGTGAGATTCAAATCCTTGAGGTGATGTGTATGACCATATTCCTTCAAGGAATCCATTAAGGGTGGTGAGTTGTAGCATTTTGTGATTCCATCATTCCTTCCTTTTGATTATCATTTCTATCATTGACATTGTCATTGTGGAAGTGGAAACACTTACACGAGGTTTGAATGAGGCAAGCCCCTAAATGGCCCAACATTTTCTCTCTCTTTGAATGTGTAGATTATATGATTAAAGGAAGGATTGAAGGAAAGTTGTCATTTTTGCATTCAAAGCCCTAAATCTTGTTAAAACACAAACACTCACCTACAAAATTATCTAATGATATTCTGAAAACTCTGCAATAAGGAAACATAAGATTAGATCTAACATTAGAGGACTACAAAATTAGTTTCAAGACCCCCTGTCAAGGACCCATAGACCCTAGGCGTCTAAGTCCTCCTTTACATGCTAGAACCAACTCTTTATGATAGGTGCACAATCTCCAATACTTCTTAGATCTTCCTACAATTTATTGTTTTAATCTGTGTGCTTCTAGAATATTGCATTTATCATATTAGGTCATACTGTCCAATTAGGTTAATCATTCGAAATAATTTCTAATTCATTCCTAAGGCTCAAAATAAGGAGATCTAGGTCTTATTGGCTCACCTTCATGGTTGCTAGTCAATCTATTCACCTTGATGTTCTCCCTCTTTAATGAAATATAGGAAAAGAGAAAAAGAAACTCCCACACACCTTATCCTAGGTTCATTGCATTGAGGACCTAGGATCTCTTTTTCTTTGTTTTAAAAATCTATGCATGAATGCAAGCATGTATGTATATATGTATTTGTTTTTTATGCCATCCTTGCATTGGTGCTTGATATTTGCTTGTTAGTTTCTCCTAGAGAATACATGTTACCCTTTGAAGTATGAGGACATAGTGGGATAAAAAAATTGTGTCATTTTCTCTTTGTATCTATCTTATTTTGTATTTTTATATTAAATATTTAATCTTTTGAGGATAATATAAAGTGTTGAGACATTTAGATCTCTTCCATGTTGAACCAAAATATTATATATATATCATTCTTCCTTTGTACTCATATTTGTATAGGATTGGGGGATGATGACAATTTATTCCCTTCCTTATGATGATTATTATTATTCTCCCTATATAGTACAAACTAAATTCAATCTTGTAGACCCCTTTGTGTGCTTTTTGAGATGTTTCTCATTTCCATGTAAAATATATATGTTGTGTGATGTAATTTCATGAGCACAATATTATGTTTTTGCTACTTGAAACATATTATTTGATTCATCTTCCTAGTAGGAATCATTCTTTCCCTCTTCCACCTTAAAATCAATTCCATTATTTACATTACCACAATTATTTTAAGTAGAAAAATCTACTTGCACACAAATCACATTATTACTACAATCCTCAAAGTGTTAACTCCTTGTAACATTGATAATGTATGAGTCACCTAGAATAATGCAAATTGATATCCTATGGGAATTAATGTCCTAAATTAGTACCATATGATTCACCTAGCATAAATTTTTTTCATCCTATGAACTTCATATGATATATAGTTTTGCATACTTTTGATGGTTACCCTACAACCCAGTTTATAACAGTTATGATTTATTAAAGCATTGCATGTCTCCTATTCCTTGTAGTGTGGTATCCCTTGAAGCATACTTGGAATCATTTCTAGAAACACATCATCGCAAAATGTCTCTTCATCTCTCTCTCTCTCTCTCTCTCTCTCTCTCCCTCACACACACACACTCTCTTTAACATTCTCTTCTCTTTATTGTTTTTATTGTGTGTTCTTGTGAATTTTTTAGTGTTGTCTTTTATTTTTTGTGTCTAGGCTATATGAATTTCTAAAAAAAATATTTTATAGGTTTTATTTGTCTAATCCTTATTTTATGCAATTTTATGTGTTGTTCTAACTCTATTTATTGTATAGGTACTTTTTTATGTAATGCATTCATTTTGAAAGTTATCACCCCAAAGGCATGATCACACTACTCAAAGAGCCCTACTCCCTCTATAGTATCCTTTTTACGTTCCATTTTTTCATTTAATTTCTAGTACTTTATTTTCTATACTTTGTTCTGCTTCCCTCCATGACGTCTGGATTGTTTAGACACTAGTATAATGTGTAGACATCCACACGATTGCTAGATTATTATGATAGTTATTTATTCCTTGGAAATTTGAGTTATTTTTCCCTACCACCTTCCTAGTTTGGGATTAACTACTTTGGAGTGGATCTAAAAGGCCAAATGACTCCCTCTTCTCTCTTCATTTGACTCATTTCAAAATCTGTCTTTTATTTTCATACTCTCTTCCAATTTTGAACACTCCTCTTACACTCTACACCATTATTACAATGTTATTATCTTACTAGAATTGTGAAGTATAATTGAACTTCCATCATTTAATTAAGATATTGATGGAGCTTGGAATCATTGTACAATAGTATTTTTCCTCCATTATTTTATCTCAAGTTGAGAGGTGATTTATATTTTTATACTTTCTATATATTTATTTCTTCTTATTTGTTTTTATATTTTATCAAATCATAGTTTATTTTGTCTTTGGAACTTGGGCTATCATTTCCTATTCTCTAGTGTTATAGCTTAATTTTAATACTTATTTATACTTTCCACTATTCTTTTGATCTTAGGAACACTTAGGATAGGAGCACACCCTCTATTCATTTTTTATTTCTTGGCTATATTTGAGGTTAGAAAATTATAATAGGGGTTTAGCCATTCTTGGAAAGATCCCAAACAACCCTAAACATTTTCTTTGTTCTTAAAATTATATTTTATTTATCTTGGATAATATATTAAACCTTATAATATTTTTTAAATATCTTCCTCTCTTTTTCATTTTAGCATGTTTCTGTAAATATATTGATTAAACCTCTATAATTTTTATTTGTATTTTCATTGGTGATATTTTTGGTTATTTTTATATAAATTAAACATATTTTTTGAGAATATTTAAAATATATCCATTTATTCTATATGGATGATAATGCCCCATGTAGTCACGTATGAAACATATTGGTGTCATCAAAAAATACTTTCTAGATTTCATCTTTGGGTTCCTCTCCACTATGCATTCATAGCTTTGATTTTAACTTGTTAATTTTATCATATTAGTAATTTCATTTCCCTTGAAGTGTTTGAACTTGATTATAAAATAGTATCCTTTCAAGGATTAAATATGTTAGGATTAATTATAATTGTAGACATGTAAAAATGACCTAACACATATCACACATCCTAAATGACATTTTTACATTATCAACATCATTATCATTGATATAATTGCATTTCACATCATTCACATCATTAACCCTATTTTCCTCTATTATTCAAGAATAATATATAATTATTTAATTAATTCATTATATTATCATTAATATTTTATTCCTCTTGATTAATTAAATAAACATCAATTATTTAATTATGTCGCTAATATACCATATCTATCTAAATCAATTAAATTGTTATCATTTAATGATTTAATTGAATCGCATTCCTCTCTCTAAGCCTAAATAATTAAATCAATTATTTGAAATCATTCAACATAGTCAACAAACAAATACATCTTTATTTGTTAAAGTCAAACATGACTTGAATGTTCATCTCCAAATATTAATTTATTTATTCAACTAATGAATTATCCTCACTCCCTTTTGATTGAGAAAATCATTACCATTGATTTATCACTCTAATTGGTTAACTAACCCATCTATTCTTCAATCCCACTAACCACTCAATCTATTCCTCAATCCCAATAACCACTCAAATTGATTCATTCAATCCCCCCAATCATTCCAATCTATTTCCTCTCAACGGTTATCAACCATTGATCATAATATTTTAATACTAAATCTCAATCATTCATATGAAAACATGAAATCTATAAAACACCCTCTTCATTCTCAAAAGCTATCAGAGAATCTAGAGAATTTATGCAAAGAGGCCATGTTGAATTAACATTCAAATTCTTGAAAGCAAATACAAACACATCTTTGATCACCATTAAAACACACTTTGAATCTTTTGCATAAAAAATGGAGGCTTCATATTGATTCAAACATAATCCAACATCAATATGAATTACACTTCAACATGAGATAGTATAGTTGTATTTCATGAATTCATGTATTGTTTCTTGCTTATTATTACCTTTATTGATTGAATTCATCATTTTATAACTTCATTTCATGAGTATGGTTGGAATTTATGCTTTTTATTTGATTTGATTTAATTGATTGATTGTTATTTTTCCTTATGCTTATTTTCACCCTTACATTAATTGGCATGCCCAGTGGGACCTAGGTCCTTAACACTAATATTTTGGCAAGTTTTTGTGAGAAGTTACAAGTTCTGGAACATTAATTTCTTTTGTAGGGAACACTATTGCTAATTGAAACATGAAAGTCCCAAAATTTTCACGCAGTCGTTTTCACGATTTTACCGTGGTCATACTAAGTTTGACACTATTGTACTAAGTTTTCCCACTATTGTCACTTTTGCCACTATTGTTTGTTATGTGAGAAGTTACAAGTTCTAGAACACTATTGTCTTTTGCAGGGAACACTATTGCTAAATGAAACACAAAAGTCCCAAAATTTTCATGCAATTGATTTCATGATTTTATCGTGGTCGTACTAAGTTTGACCACTTTGTACTAAGTTTGGCCACTATTGTCATTTTTTCCACTATTGTTTGTTCTGTATTGCAAGTTTCTAATAAAGCTAACTTTTATAGGGTCATTTTCATCTTAAACAGGTTTGCAGTTGTACTTTTTCTCAATAGCTATCTTCTAACTTTGCCATGGTTGTTCCAGAGATTTTTTTTCTATTTTACTAAACAAATCTGCTATTGTTCTATTTTCTATCCCGATTCAATGTGTAAGGTTATTCTTTAATTTTTCAATTTTTCTAACCCTAATGATTGATTTTTTGTTGTGTTTGGGAGGGTTTCTAATATTGTTGGTGCAACCCTTGTAGGATTATGACACATTTTTCATGAGAACAACTAACATTTTTATTGCATGGTTGGCGAAAGGTCTAAGGTCATTTCAATTTTAAAGAATTTTGTAGTTAAAACACATTTCATTTTTGTGCTCCCAAAAATAAATCTCACATTTCATTTGGTGCTCATAAAATTGAACCTACAAATATCACATCTCATTTTGGTGCTAAAAAAATTGAACCTATAAATCTCACATTTCATTTGGTGCTCATAAAATTGAACCTACAAATCTCACATCTTGTTTTGGTGCTCATAAAATTGAACCTACAAATCTCACATTTTATTTTGGTGTAATAAAAATGAACAACACAACTTGTATGTTTACTTTGGTGCATTACCACTATTATCAAATTTTCACCACAACTCAATTTGATAGAGCTGATTGATTCAAGGTTCATTTTAAGGTGAAAGGCTCAGTTTACTTCTCCAGACGTTTTAACCATTGCAAATGTTTGAGTTGTTATGAAATAAGAGATGCAATGTTTTTTTTAGTTGCTTTATATGATTTTAAGCATTAAGTATTGCATAAGAAATAAAGAAGTGCTTTCTTTCTGTTGTTCATTCACATTGTTCAATACATTGTTTGCAAGAAAAGAAAGTACAAAATTGAACAAGTATTTCACAAATGCTATTTTTGTATTCATTGGAGTAAAAAGGAGAATCAAGTGTCCCACACAAGTCATGGGAGTAGCTGGAACAATGAACCATAGAGAATATCCTACGCTACTGAAGATTAAAAGAAGGAGAAAGAGCATGTAAGAAAGAACATAATCATCATTGCTTGATGGTGTCTTTGAGCTGCCTCCAAAGTTGAGCTCTCCTTTCTACTTCCATGCTCCAAGTGAACCTGAAAATGGATGAAATTTTTGTTAGAGCTCAAACTATGAACATTCCTACATGGTCCATCAATAGTAATGTAGGATATTGTCTATGATGCATTGAATCAACTGAGCAAGAATAAGAGGAGTAGGAAAAGCCATGTTTTTGTTTTTTAAATCTAACATTGTTTCTTGTGTAGGTATAGGAAAAGCCATGTTTTTGTTTTATTTTGGATATCATAAAGCATGTGGTGTAAAACGGGCTCCCACAAGGGTTGAGACCCGACATGCTTTCCCTCAACATTCCAAAGAGGGGTTTTCATAAAAGAAACAACTCAAAATTTCTGAAAGAGACATTCATCTGAAGGAGTGCATCAAGTGCCATGAGGAATCAAGCAACTGATCACCTAGGACAGTCAAGTTTGAGAGTGCAATGAAATGAAAATCATAGGTGATCAATTGTTTAAGTGAATTGCAGTCAAGTGCATCATCACATAATGTGATAGTGAACGGGCATACATAATGCCTTGTTTACAAACTAGGAAATGATAATTGAAGCAAATGAAGAAGCTCATATCATCAACATCAGGTACTTTTATTTCAAAATATTCCATGCAAGTGATAATTTTACATCTACTGTGGCTGCCAAGGAGATAAAAATGCATGAAGAGTGCCAAAAGAGAGGTCGAATCCATCAATAACAGAGTTATCAATGGCTACAAGTGAGTTACTGAAAGTGAGGAGTGAATGAAAAGAGGCATGGTTGACTGTGGGTGCAAGGCATTAAGTGTTGGGGCTGAATGAAATGTGGAACAACATCATACATGAAGGTAATTTGTAAAAGTTTAAGTTGTTTTAGTGTTTTGATGCCACAATATGAAGGGAAATCATATTACATGATTCCATGTTCTAAATAAAATATAAAACTGTGGTGGAAGTGAGATTAAATATGCATTGTTCTAAGCATTTAATTGCATGAAATAAAAGATCATAAACATCAAAGTGACCTATAGGGGGTATCATAATGGCTGAGTGCAAGCTTGGAATTGAATGAAGTAACACATCAATATGCAATGCAAGTGTATGCCAGTCTTGTCTAAAGGAAAAGTGAGAAAGTGCATGATCATGAAGATGGGTTCCATTTTGTTGTGCATTTCAAGTAACAATAGGAAGCAAGTAACTATCAACAATATGCACATCATGATTGGAGAAACACAAACAGTGCAAACGAAGAGAATAGTTGTTACATTTAAAATAATCTTTAAGTTAAGTAGAATCTGCATGATAAAGACAAGAAAACATGCTACAATTGTAGGTGTTGAGCTCAAGAAGAATGAAATTATTTTTCTTTCAGTGCTTTCAAAACAGTGTGCTTATGCTACAGGAGACTAGGGTTTTAAATGAAACAAGTGCAAGATACCCAGTTTTGAACCTTTAAGAGAAAGTCACATGGTGTGCATTGTGAGGTTCCAAAATGTAGAGATAATGAAGTATTTCAAGCTCATACAAGAATGTAGAAGAGCCAGTTGTCCTCTCATGGCCACGACCTGGGAGAGGTTATCATTCACAAATGTTGATACCCACTTAGGGTTTTATGCTCAAAATGCAAATACGAGGAGAAACGAGGGTTCAAGCCTTAACAACAAAAAAGATTTCAAGAAATGGCGGAATCAAAGCTACAAGCCCACGACCATGAAGGGTTTTGGAAACCTATTTAAATGGAAAGCATTTATCTAAAATGTTTTCATTTAATATTGAAATCATTCCATATCATAGGCCAAACCCAAAAGAAGATTTTTTTGTACAAAAAATAAAGATAATACATGGTGGTCGTCACAACCTATACATGGCCAAATTCAAAAACCACAAAATCTTCAATGTTCTTTGTAAAGAAAAGCTCGAGAAAGCTTTATTTAAGAGGGAAATGTGTTTAAAAATGGAGAAATAAAAGCTTACCTTCAATATTTTTGTGGATGAGCTCAACAAAGCCCGTGGTCGAGCCTTCACAAATGCCCAAAAAAGTCTCTCATAGTGACCATGAGGAGTGGCAAAGAAAGGCAACACAAAAGAAAGAAAATATACATCAAAACCACAATCATAGCTGTGGCCTATAGGCCCTTCTTCTTCATCGAATGGAGCAAAAAATTGCATCAAAATGTATATAAAAGAACTTACCACCAAATGTAGAAGAAAATGCATCAAAGAATTGAAGGAGGGAGCTCAAATGGTGGTGTCAAAGTCTTCAAACCCTAGCTCTCCCATGTCGATGGTGTGCAGAGTTTTCCAAGCGACCAAGTGTGTAATGAGGCTGAGTGATGCAAAAGTCAAGCCCTTTTTGTGTTTAGGGTTTCATCATCACCCTAAGCCAAATGTGACTTTTGTCACATTTTTCTTGTTTTCATCACTTTTTGTTAATGCCTTATGCGTAGGTCAAATTCCTTAGGCATTTATTTTCTTTGATTTTTAAAGAAAATCAAATCAAAACCATGCACATTGCTCATCACATTAGGGTAAGCTTACCTTGCAGTGCCTTAGAAACATTTTTTGCTCATGCCTTGCCTTAGAAAAGTTGAACAATGACTTTAGGCCCTCCAATTTTTTCCTAAGTCCTCAATTTTATAGGGTTCCCCTTGTATTTTGAATCGATATATGTGATGGGGGGCCTATTTTATTTTATGATTTTTGTAGAAAATCAAATAGAGAGGCTTGTATAATATTTTGATTTTTGCAAACATTGATGCAAAATCAAAATATTTGAGATAGATAAAAGAAAATCAGAGCATCTGGAAGTGAATTGTAAAAAAATTGATGTAACAAGGGATACTTTTTGTTTTGTAATTTTGACACTGCAAGCTGTAAAACACTGATTAAGCGATGTTTCTATAAATTGCGTAGTCACTTGTTATTTAAATTCAGTTAGATGATGCACTTGAGTTCACAACAAAACCTTCTATTTTGAGTTTCAGTTTCTTAGCAGATTTGGAAAAGAGGTGGCAGTTTGAGCTTTCTATTTTCAGTTTTGGGTAGTTTTGAACCTGATTTTGTGGAGTTTTTGGATCAGCTTGTTGGAGATGAGAAGTTTCCATTATGGTGAAGCTATTTGGGGTAGTTTGAGCCCCTTCTTTTGAAGCTTTTTCCTTGAGCTCGAAAATGCAGAATGGGTTGCTTTTTGGGTCTATTTTTTCTATTTTTGTACCATGGAGGTCACTTGATGCCTATAAGTTGGAGAAATTTTGAATTTCTTAGGGTTCAAAATTTTGTTTCTTGCTCTCTTATGCATTGCTGAGAGTTTTGTAAACAATTGAATCAGATTTTGATGTCTTGCTCCTTCAATTTTAATATAAACAGCAAAGTTGTCCTTTCATTTTCTCTTGTCATGTTCTTACAGTAATAATTTGGATGATTATTGTGATTCAAAGTTGTGAACCCTTCTTTTGTCTTATTATTGTGGTTTGTAGGCAAGAAGTGCAGTTAGTCCAGGTTGCAGATTGTATTTAATGGTCTACAAATATTTATGCAAAATACTATTGAGCTAGATGTCTTAAGATGATTTGTGAGAGCTAATGTTTCAAGAGAGATTGTTGTGAGTTAAGTTCTGTCATAATCCTTGAATATCTAGTTGATCATCATTAGTTGTAGGTTTCATTTTCATTTTTCATCCTATCCCTTTCCTTTGAAAATTTCATAGTTTAGGTGATTAGCTAGAGGGAACCAAACCACTCTAAAGATTCGCTCCCACCAATTGATTGACCTATAAACCAGGGAGTGTTTCCATGTTGCAACATGATAGCCAAGCATAGCTTGACTGAGGGTGCAATCCTGGTTGCCAACAACCACGTGATTATGAATCTTTCATGTTTCAATTTGGTGCTATAAAAATTGAACAAATCATCTTTTTTAATTGCAATGGAAATTTCTTGCTTGAAGTCTCAAATGTTTTGAATTTGGTGCAACTAAAAAAATGAATTGGTATATTTTCACACTTCACTTTCGGGGCTTAAAAAGAAACTGCTATAAAATGTCTACCATGTTAATTGTCTTTGGAAAACCAAGTGTGTATCCTCTCCCCTTATGTCGTTTGGATGATATTGGGTGACCAAAAGAATTTTGGGTTTTGCAATCATTTAATTTTTTCATTACCTTTAGACCAGACTTTCCTAAGAGATACATCTCAAAAGGAGAACTCAAAGGTGACCTAAAGTGGAATTTCCCTCAGGTCACTATATAAATGATTTTAGAAAAATCTAAGATTTAACTGGTGTTAGCCTTTTCCATGTAGTTCCATTCAAAATGGGGAGGTACCTTTGTGTATAAGTGCCCCTAGTAGGAGTGGTTAAATCCTTAAGTATCTTATTGTGCACTTGAGAGGAATCAGACCCTTCAGTAGTGACTAAAAGCTTTATAGTATTTTTTCCTACTTTATTCATTGGATATTCTACTTGGTGACACGGTTCAGTGCAAGGGATGTGCAGTGTACCCTGAAGATACTTTGCTCACCATATGAACTCCCTTGAGTTGAGACAAAAATCCTTGGCTTAGTAGAAGCTACTTGTAGCTTTCTAGGGAGAGGTTGATTTGGGTTATCCTTCCATTCCAAGAGGTCTATATTTGTCCACTCTTGAAATATTTAAGTGTAGACATACCTTTGGGTGTCCCTACCCTTACTTCAAAGGAGCTTCCAAGTTCTGGGCCTGAAAGTTTTTCCATTGGCCAATTTTACCTTAGGGATAAAATGATTGATATGTTTTTGATATTGTTACCAATTTAAACTTGGGCTGATTTTGGCCTCTTACATTTAAAATAGTCAGTTTATACACTTTGATTAATGTGCTTTATCACTTGCCAAATCTCATACATAATTCTCAAAACATCAAATCAACCAAAAATTAGAAACTTGCAAACTTATCCAAAAAACTCCTATTAAAAAAAACTAGAAAATTTAGAAACAAGGTCACTATTAACATTCCTACTATTAGGACTATAAAATTTTGAAAATTTTATAGTTGTATATGCTCATGATTTTCCAAAAATGTCCATGCCATAAGCTCATGAATCCGCTTTGCATAATATTTTTCCCATGCATTAGTTGGTTTTCATCATTTGGTCCCCTAGAATTCACTTGTTCCTTAGCATTTGAAAGTATAAATCATATCGGCAAGAGATGGTGAGGGTCTCCCCAATCCATAAGCATTTTATACTAATATATATCTTTTTGATCTATCAGCAAGAGTTCGGGAATGTCATACCGATGATTTCATCTGAAGACACATATCGGCAGGACGTAGTTCATTGTCTCAACGACCAGAGGATCCTATCGGCAAGATAAAGTTCATCGGAATGAGTCATATTGAGTCTATTTGTGTCTTATTGATCGAAGATATAGAGACATATCGGCGAGACAACAATCGTCGAGATTAGTCATAGCGAGCACCTGTATGTCATACCGATGAAGTACAAAAGTGAAAGTTCGGTGAGACAGGAGCAATAGTGTGAATCCTGGAGCATTCATTTGGTCTTCACCAAAAATAAAGGTGGGTTCCGTTGTTGTCATCAATATGAAGTCATGGAGTCCTGCCGACCCCCTATGTCATAGCGACAGGATTGTATAGCCTTAGTGAAATGTTTGGAGGGAGTATTCATTGGCGAGACTGGCTTCAGCGGGGAGATATACGAAGGGTCATGCCGAATGGAGTTTCATCGATAGGAAACATTTTGTTTCGGTGATCAAAAAGAAAATTGAAGGGAGCATCTCAGTAAGATTTGAGTAGTTGGAGGAATGTTTTCCAACTCCTAAAGTCACAATGATACTTAAGATCGAAAGGATAAAACTTCAGGGAGACTCAAGGCATCGGTATAACTGCAAGACAACTTGGCGATAGAACCAAAGATACAGATAGGGTATCGATGAGACTCAGAACATCGGTCAGACTGCATGACTCCATAGCGATATGTGATATATTGATTGTCGGGAGGACTCAGAGTGTCGGTGTGACTGCAGGATGCCATAGCGAATGTTTGGTGAATGTTTGAAAAGGGCCTGAATGAAATAACTGCCCAGATGTGAATGCAAATGGACACGATTGTTCATGTGGTTGATATATAAAACCCATTTTTGACAGCAGACAAGAAGGGAGAAAAAGAAAATACAGTAGATCAAAATGTTGAATTTTGAGACTATGATGCATGTAAAAAATGATGGAGATTTCAATTGAATTCATTTGATTTGGTGGCATTTTTCTGGTTTTAGTTGTTTGTTGTGATAACTAAAAGTATTGTTGAAGTTGTCTTCAAGGTTGACATTTTCTAATTGTTTAAACTAATAATATCGAGGATATTTTTCAGTTTATCAGTGCACATTTGCTGTAACTATATGGTTGGATTAATTGGGTCTTTCAAGGAAAGATTAAATCCTTTAAAACAATCATAGTAATTAGGGAATCTCATTT
>VDFB02283439.1:0-37622 GCA_007258455.2 Sequoia sempervirens | reverse complement strand
ATAAGTATTTCAAAGGGTCAACTTTGGTTATGAGATAGGTAGTGGTGTTAAGAATGTAATAATGTAAAATATTTTGCAAGGGAAGGAATAATGCAAGGAAAGCTCTCCACATAAAGGAATAACTAATCTCACATTCCACTAATATCCTAATAAGGTAATAGATGGAATTATCTCATCCTTAACTATTGTGTTGAACTAATTGGGCACCTAAGGCATGTTGTGTAACTAAAATGTAAAGTAACAAAGGCCTACTTAGTGTAGGTTCCACTCAAACTAGAATATTGAAAAGGTATTTTTTGATATATGCAAATGCTACTTAACATGGTTGATATCATTCAAAGTTAACATTATTTATGAGTAGATGTGAAAAAGGATGACACTTATCTAAACTACTTAGGTAATAAATCATCTAATGGCCTAGATTATTCAGGTCGTAAGTACTATAACTATCTAAGATTCCTAGGAGATAACATTTATATTATAGATTTCACCTTACATAAATCTACATAAATTTCACATCTAGAAATAATAAAGCCTAGGAGTTTTCTTTATGTGACTCGAAAGATACTTTTCTTGGGATTTATTTTGACCTTATACTATTAGATTATTTATAGATCTACTTTATATTTTGGTTTTCTTAGGATGTAATCCAAATAATCATCAAAATTATAATATAACATATTGTGGAGTATATTGATTATGGCTCTTTGATATGTGAAACCAACATATTTTAGGCTAAATGGAATGAATCTATAACAAAATGTTCTCCAAGAGGTGATGAACTCTATTATTGTAACGTCAGAAATTGTACTCCCTTTTAGGAGAAATCACAATTTCATGTTTTTTTTGGAACCTACTTGAATGACTCTTTCATTAATGAATTTAAACATTCCCTAAGGGTGTCCTAATTTCCTAAATTATGTAGTCCATGGCCCATTTGGACACTTATCAAGAAATTACATTTACAAAACTGAGGTAGAAATTTAATATTTTGCTCCTAACACTTTACACTTTACAAAATAGGGTTGGGACATAGTCGCCCTAGGTGACTTTGTCCCCCTATTTTGGCTCCAATTTTTAATATGTCGAGGACAACAATTTACTATTTCAATTTCAAATTTCAAATGTTGGCTAGATCGAGATTTATTTTTTGGAAAATTAGATTAAAATCCTATAAATAACTAGTCATTGCATCATTTGAAAGAAAAAGTGAAAGAGAACAAGAAGAATAAGAAAAAGGATCATTGCAATAATTGCATTCTACATTTGAATTTGCAAGTTTTCAATTATATTTGCATATTTGGTCAAGTTTCATTCAATGATTGGATTTTGATGCCAATATAAAGACATGATGGAATCTAGGTTTGGAAAGTGCTCTTGGCCATTTTCTATAACCTAATGACCTATTTTCAAAGTGTTCTCATCTTCAAGCTTCACTCTACTTACTGTTTAAAGTAAGATATCATTGTGTTTCATATCTTCCTAAGGGTATTTGACCTTCTCTTAGGTGGATCTTGTCATTATCATTTAGGAATCCTTCTCTAACACACTTGAGTAGAGTTTTATGCATTTTAGCTCATTACAACCTTAGATGCACTTAAGGTTAGGAGCACAAACAGTCTATCAATCAATTTATTGGATATTTGTGGAGACCTAGAAATACCAAAATGGGGGTATGACCAAGGAAAAACCCTATATAGCCACCCCCTTCATCTCTTTTTTAGATTTTATGCAAGTACAAATCCAAAGATAGAGGGAATAAAGCAGGAAAACGAAAGGCAGACAAGGTGCTACAAGACTACATTTTCAGATCCAAGAAAAATCAACTCAAACAAAATCCCACTAGGAAAATTTTTCTAGCAAATTCAAGCTCAAATTTGTATGGCAATGCACAAAACTCTACCCTTTCCATATTTTCTATTAGAATTTGGTCTAATAGTTTCATTGTTACAGAAAAATTGAATTTTTAGATTAGGTTACATAGTTTCATCAAGTCTATATAAGCAAATCAATTCCAAGAAATTTGTAACGAAATCAAGGATCATATCCAAGTTTGATAGACTCATTTATCAAGTTGGAAGTCAATCTAATCCCCGTTCCAATTTGCATCCTGATATTCTTTTAAAAAAGGGATGATATTTGTGATGTATGAATTAGACCTAGGATCCCTTTTTCATAAAAAAATATGTTATCCCTCTAGCTCTATCTAAATTTGGTTGCACCCAAAAATCTATTCATAAGGGATAACATCTCATGGCTAGATGTTAGATCTACTATAATTTCAATATTTAAAAGAGGAAAGTAATCTTTAGGGACAAATTTATTGATATCTTTGACATCTATATATACCTTGATTCCATTAGTTTTATTTCTCACTAAAACTACAATAGATAACCACTTTGGATAGTTTATAGGTTGAATAATCCAAGATATATCAACTATTTAAGTTCTTCCTTTACTAGGAGGACTAGCTTAGGATGCATTTTCCTTAGCTTTTTGTGAATAGGTTTAGCGTTGGGTCATACCACAAGGTGGTGAACAACCAAGGATGGTTCCAAGCTAGGCATGTCAACATAGAACTATGAAAATACATTTGGATAATATTTAAATACTATGGAGATGTTTTCTTTCAACTTAGGTTATACATTTTTACCTAGGTTTATGCTTATGGATTCCTTAATAAGGATGGGTGATCCATATTAATGTGTGGTAGGAACTAATATAATATGGAGCTCACTATAAATGGTTTTTAACAAAGTGTGGATTCTGATGGTTCCTTGGAAGGACTTTCTTGATCTCCAAAATATGCAAATTAGATTAATGAGATCTAAAATCCCTATTTATAATATCATGAGGGAATACGATCATAGGATTGTATAAGTTCTAAGATGGCTTCATGAATTTGAAATATATCCAAGGTAGGGGATTCTTATTCATCCTATTCAATGAGTTCAATGTATTATAGGTCAGTTTGGATGGAAAGGATTTCAAGATCATGAAATATTCTTGTGGTAGTGTTGGTAAGCGGATTGACACTTGAAATGATACTTTGACCTACCGAATAGAAAGTGACAAATATGCACCAAATTTTGGAGAGATTGTGTATGTAATGGAAATCTTCCTTTGCATTTGAAAGGGGAAGCTCCCTCGTATGATGAGATTTCTTTAGATTTTTGTGTACTTTTCAACTAAAAGCATGTAAGGATATGAAAGGCTTACAATGATTCAAACTGGTAGAGAACCCTTAATAACAAGATGCCAATATTATCAGAGCCTCACAAAAATACTTCAAACTGAAATATTTTCATTACAAGGATCACAAACTACACATAAGAAACCCAATAATGAAAATATTTTCAAACCCCAAATACATTCAATTTTAGATACTAAGAAATGAATATATCTAAAATATTTATGATGATCCAACAATTGTTTTCAAAAATTACTTTCGAGATAGAAAATTTTATTATCAACACATAACGTATGGAAGATCAATAATAACAAGAAGAAAATGTCATGGTTGTACCTCCAAAACTAGTTTCCATTGCTTTTAGGATTGTACAACTCCAAAAATTTCCCTTCTATCAAACTCAAGTGAGAAGTGAAAGCCCTTTACAATCCTTAGAGCTTTGTATTTATAGAATATCCCCCATAACTACCTCATAACCAATGCAAAACCACCTTAGTAACTACCTCCACAAAAAGTGGGAAGTAAAACCAAGCTTTATTAAAGTTAGAAAATTCTTAAATTTGAGCAACATAGCTTAGTTTATAACTTATTATAAAAATGACATAGTCACCATTACAAAATGATACAATAAAACATAACTAGTGACTTTAACTTAATTACAATGAGAAAGTTACATAAATTTGCTTCATTTTCATTTATCTACACTGCCTATGGTGTCCTCTAAAGAAGTCCTTTGAGTTGCATCTGATCCTGTTGAAGAAGAAATTGTTGCTTTGAATTTCCTAAATGACTTAATAGATAATGACAAGACTTTATTCCTTAGAACAATTACATTCACCATTCTCAACTTCCAAGTCGAATGCCATTTTTGGATATCCTCTATATTATGATGGTATTTGATCAAATGATTACTACAAGCCTTAAGTGCAACATAATTGACACTCAACTTATCCATCACATTTACACAAAAAAATTGTTTTTTGAATAAATCTATATCCATCATCTTCTCAAAGTTTCCCTGTATGACTTGGACATCCATACTTTGAATCTCATCCTTTGTTGAAACATTTGAAATAATTGACAAGAGATCATTTGAAACTTTTATCTTTATTTTCTCACAAGAAGTCAACATTTTTTCCTGTTCCATTATAATTTGGCTAATATTAATGAGTTTCCAATCTATACTTGGAAACCATCTATCAATCTGGTTTTCATATATACTTGAGAAAACCTTGTGAGAAGTCAATGCATCAACATCCAATTTGACCATTTCATAAAGATTCTTTACAATCTCTCGTTAAACTTCTTCTTTAATGTTTTTTGACTCCTTTGTAATCTCTTGTTGCATAACATCAACCTTCTCATGAACCTCTTTAGCCTTACCAATAAAAACTAAGGAATTTTCTTTTATTTTCTCTACCCAATTTTTAGTTATTTTCCCACATGAATGATACCTTTGCACACTTTCCATGACCTCCTTCTGAATGAATTCTCCATGAATGGGAATCGTTGAAGTATGAAAAACATCCAAGGGTAGAGTAGAAGTGTCTACTATAGATTTGAGACATAATGTTAATGTTTGTACCTATTGTTTCAATTGATCTTTAGAATATTTCTTCGTCATCATCCTTTGTATTAATTTGGCTACAAATACCTGCAAATTATGGATGTCACTGTTGTGTGTTGAAGGGATGAGATCAACCTTAGTGATGTCAAAATCATTCTCATCCACTTTATCTACATTTTTCTCTAAAGTAGTTCAAGCCACTTCAACACATAAATTTCCCGAAAAAAGATCCATTATCAATCTAGATGTGAATTTTGCCTTCTTTGGTTTTGTAGTATCCTGAATCAAATTTGCTAGAGTATCAAACTTATAAGGAATTAGCTAAACCCTTCTCTCTTTTTTCAATAAACTCTTTTGTAGCCATGATAAAGAAGGCACCTGAGAAGAACCTGAAACATCCACTAATGGTGTATATGATCATGTTGGAATATTAGGAGCAAATAATAAGGGAGTCTCATTAGGGGGATCATTGTTGGAAGACATTTAAGGATGAGAAATAGGATCATCATGAGAAGGTGATAAGAGAAGGATATAAGGTGAGATAGAGGGAATTAATTCTTCCTCATTAGGATCACTTTGAGAATCTAAATACCCCATTGTCTTTTGTAACTTCTTGAATTGGGTCCAATTCCTTTTCTTTCAATTTTGACCTCTTTCTTCTTATCTTTGGATCACTCTCACATTAACTTGCAAGATTACCAATTATTTGGATCCTCATCATTACCATCACCCTAAACATTATGCTAAGAACTAGGAATTGAAATAGAATCCTGTGAAATGGTTGAATCTTAAAGAAAAGCATTCCTGAGTGTCACTTATTTTCCTTGAATAACTATCTTTATCCTTTAGCCTTGTTGTTGTGGCTTTGAGCATTTTCTTCCTTAACCATTCTTCTGATATCTTGAAGATGTGGTTTGTCCTCTCACCCAATTCTCTCAACTCTCGATTTTTCCAATTAATAAAAAATAAGGGTAATACTTTAATTTTATCAAAATAAATATGATAAATTAAATTTGATCCATCATCCTCTATGCTAGTCACATCTGATCCTAATCTGAACTCTGTGATCTACTCGCTAGTAAAAATCATCCAATCCCTCCTCTAGACTTCAAAATTATCCTCACGATTCTCCTAGAAGTCCTCAATTTCTAGAAAATGACAATAACCTACACCAAGGTGTAAATTATCTTTGACATACCATTTTCCATCAAAAGAGAATCTCATCTTCTATGCACCTATAGTTAGTTTGGAAATTTTTCTCTCAATGTTTTGAGCATCTAATGAAGACTTGCAACTATACTAACCAAGGCCTATAGGAAAAGGAATGCCATTTTTCCTTTTATCCCTATATGTTTTATTGATTTGGATAATTTGCTTGTATGCTTCAATTAGAACCAATTTTTCATCCATGTATCTTGACAACATATAAGGTTATCCATCAAACCCCCCAATCCGTATATATTTAAATCTTGGAAACTAGATAAAGTAACTCCCATATTGTTTGATCAAGATTGCTACCTTTGGATAAATTCTAAGCCTAGTATTCCCTTGGAGTTCTCTTACTCTCAACATGGTGAAAACATCATTAACCTTGCAAAAATGTTTGTAGCTTTCTTCTAGTTTCAACTCAAAATAAAAACCATAGATTTGGGTTGTGTTATCAAATATCCCATTACGATTGAACCTTGGTCAAATCTTCATACTTTCAATGTCATACATGAGAGAACAAAACATGTAAAAGTATTGTTTTTCCTCAAATTGAGTTATCTAATTATGCAAGTTGTCACTTATGATACCTCCCCAATTAATAAATTGGTTACCTATGTATATGATGGTAATAAACAAGTACATCCACCTTTCAAAATTATCTGAGTCTTTATTTCCAATTAACCTATTTAGAAGTACCACCATATTGGAAAAATCTTCAATGAATAGGGCCCTGTGAAGAATTCTTGGTAACTAGGATTTTCCCTTTTTGGATGTCGACAACCAATGTCTTGCAATCGTATTGCAACATCTATCCCTATTCTCAACAAAATATTGCTCTACGATTTCCATGTTTATATCAGTGAATTGATCCCTTATTGGTAGTCAAATGATCCTGATGGAAATGAAATCTAACCTTTCCACTAATTTACCATCCAAAGTTTTAATCTCTCTAGTTTCAGGATCATAAGCCTTCATACATTCTAGGACGAGTTCAAAACACTGGACGACTACTAGATATCCTACTGCATTCACTCTTGCATATACCTTTTGTGAAAATTGAGACCTCTTGCCTTCTTTCATTCCTTCTTGAAAATCATGAATGTTGATGCCCCAATTCGGTATCTGTTATTTTAAGAAGCATACTTTCAAGTACTAAGATGTACTCATAGCCTTGGTATTTATACTTCATTTTTTCACAAATCTGCTACTATGGAATTGACTATGCTTTAAAATTACTCCTTACGTTGCCCGATGCAAGGTGATGAGAGAAAATCTATTTTGCATAAAGTTTTTGAATTCAATTTTTCCACTTTCACCTTAAACCTGAAAAATATGCTAGTTTCTTGTCAATGTATAGCCAATCAATTTTTACATTGTACTTTGATTAATGCGTGAGAATAGGCAATGCACTCCCAGGCAAAAGAAAATAACTGATTTCAATTTAATACCCTGTCTTTGCCTTCACATTTGTATAAGAAATTTGCAACTATAATCATCTGAAGATTTCTATTATCCATCATGTTGTGATGAATAACTACTGCCCAAATCTCTATTTTATGAAAAATCTTCAGACTCCTCAAAATACCCAGTTCGAGCATAACCGCAATCATGGAATACAAAGTGATAATTACAACTTTGAGGCACTCTATCAAGCATTTTCCTGACATTCTCAATGCTCCCCTGCTTGGCGCGGGTAGGAAGGATGCTTGAGGAATTCGGCTTCACACCTTCCAATTACATTTGATTTTAAGTTTCTAAAACTTCAAAACAAATCCATTATGTGCATATCATGCGGCCATCACAGTCCATGAGATGACAATCCTTTGAAGCATTTTGTCAAACAGCTCACTGCCTTGTCTAACGTTCATCAACAAATCCATTTTATGCTTTTTCCTATGAATTGAATTGGCTAGGAAGTTTTTGATGCCTCTTCAACAAATCCCTTGCATGTCTATCCTGCAATATTTATCCTGCCTTTCTCATTAAACAACCACGCCATATCTGCAATATTTCCAATGCCTGAGACCACATTTCTTTGTAGGCATTCAATCAAACAGTTTGTGTGCCTTGTCCCTATGCTCTATCGACACATTTATTTTGGGTATTTTGTCATACATTCATTTGTTTTGTTTATACTCCAACACCTTGCATGACACTTGCAACTGCAACATTCGACAAAAATCCTCTATCCTTCATGCTTTGATGGGCGTCCATACCTCATTTGTAGGCAAGGGGGATGCTAGAAAAGGTCACATAATTTGGCTTTCCACCTGCTAATTATATTTGAATTTAAGTTTCTTAAATCTTTTTAAAAAATTACTTTGTGCATATCCACATTCATTTATATTCATGAGATGATATCTCCTTGAGGTATTCTGTCAAACGTGCACCAAGATTTGAGAACATATTTTAGAGGCATTCGATCAAATAGTTAACATGCCTTCTCTATGCTCGGCCTGCAACTAAAACTTCAAATAAAATTCCTCTATCCTTTATTACTTTGATGGATGTCCACACGTTGTCCCATATCTCTCATTTTGGCACAGACAAGTGAGAATTATAGAAAAGGTTGTGGAATTTGGATTCACGCCTGCCATTTGCACATGCTTGAAAGCTTCTAAAGCTTTCAATAAATCCATTCTGTGCATATTCAACAATCATTGTGATCCATGAGACCACATTTCTTCAAGGTTTTATGTCAAACAGTTCACCTGATTTGTCTACACACGCCACTCCTAACTGATAGCCGTGCCATATTCTACCAATAGCAATTCATGAGATCAGATTTCTTGAAGCATTTGGTCTGACATTTCTCATGCCTTGCTTATGCGTATACCTCCATATTTGGCACGGGTGAGGAGGATGCTAGCAAAAGCTTGTGGAAATGAAGTTTACACCTATTAATTGCATTTATTTGAAAGTTGCTAAAGCCCTTTCAAAACCTACAGTTCATGCGTTCTACAAACCCACATTTCTTGAAGGCAGCCTGTCAAACTTTTCACATACCTATTCTGCAATCATGGCATGCCAAGAAACCACAATTCTTTGAGGCATTTAAACATCCATGTAAATCAGGATGTTTGCAGCTATACATTTGACAGAAACCTTCTTTTTATTTCATGTGCAAAGAAGATTCAAAGAAGCCTTGCTCCATGCATAATCCTCCAGTTCTCCATTTCATGCCTTTTCTAAAAATGGTTAACCCTCTTTTCCCTTGCTTTTTAAATGTTCACAAGTTAGGAATTTTAAAAATCTGAGTAAGGTTAAAATTCACCCAAATGCAAGCAAATGAAGGTTCAAATTTATTGAAATGCAATCAAAGTGAAAAACTTGAGCAATAAAGTTAGGATTTCAAAAAAGTTGAGCAATGAAGTTAGGATTTTAAAAAAGTTGAGCAATGAGGTTAGGATTTACCCAAATTTAAGCAAATGAAGTTAAAATTTGTCGAAATGTGAGAAAATGAAGGTTAGGAAATGGGCATAAGTGAGAAATGAGGTTATAAATTTCAATTTTGTGAGCAATAGGGGTTATGAAATGAGAAAAAGTGAGCAATAGGCTCAATGAAGAGATGATGTATACTAAGACCACTCAATGTACCTCAAAAAAGACATTAAAATGCTCATAAAAACCTCATTTAGTAATTATTTAAAACTTTAGAAAAGTTTTAAAATAATTTTACATATTTTCCAACAAACCCCCTTGATAATTTCTTATCACTGCAACACTGAAACTTGCATAACTTTCAACTAATAAATCCTTTTGCCTTGATTTTTATTTTTGGATAATAAAAATATCATGATGAGCAAAACACTAAAAAAAAAACTCCATTTTGAGCAACCAAATTTTCTATTTTAATTATTTATGACATTTTGTTGAAAAAATTGAAACTTTAAAT
The DNA here is from genome assembly GCA_007258455.2 of Sequoia sempervirens. Classification (NCBI taxonomy): domain Eukaryota; kingdom Viridiplantae; phylum Streptophyta; class Pinopsida; order Cupressales; family Cupressaceae; genus Sequoia; species Sequoia sempervirens. Next base: position 27,761 of record VDFB02283439.1, on the reverse strand, counting down.
TCTCCCAATCCAAAAACTGGGTTGTTGCAAAAACTTTTCACATTGCTTGGAAAACCCCCAGGGACACTCGTCTAAGACATATTCTTCCAAAAACAAATGGTTTTCAAGACTTAATTTTTTTCACGTTTTTGCCAATATAGGAGGTCAATTTTGAGTGCAACTGGAACCATTCATAAAACAATATTCAATTTTGACATTTGGCATTTGAACCAACATCACCAACTAAAATAAATTAATAAGACTCGGGGATTACAATTTAGATATGACAATTTGAGAAAATAGGGCATGACTTGACTAACTAGCAATAGGGTTTTCAAAATGACAATTTTTAATCATGCTCAAAATGAATGGTATAAAAAAATTACATAATGAAGCTCAGACTATCATTAATCATTAGGTGATAATTAATGTGCCAAATTTTCAAAATTTAAATAAGTCAAAAAATAGGGGATAACAGTTAGCAAGCTCTTTTAAAGGACTAGGGATGAGACCTACAATGATATCATCAAGGTTAAAAGAGATGTACCTAGCACTATCAAGAAATTATACAAGGGAGTAATAATATTTATTGTAGGAACCATATCCTAGGCCAAAAGTACCATCATTTACTAGTAGATCAATAGGGATCAAGGGTACATTGCTTGTGGAGGTCAATAATTGTTCCTTTATAGTTCCTATTGTTGCAAATACATAAGAGAATATGCTACTTGTGTTCCTTCAAGTAGGTATCACACATTTAATATTTATAAAGGCGTGTAGGATAAAGTGATGCAAGAGCATCCTTGGTTGTAAAGAAATCCTATACCAACCAAAAAAATATATTTTCTTGCAATTCAGTTGTAGTTGTCTTAGCAATTTACTTTCGCATTTTAGCACATTATCATTTCTCGGCTTGCAGAATAAGATCTTGGCTTTACATGAGGTCATCTTCAACATAGCTAGATTTCAAGTGATTTGCATTTGTTTGCAGAAAGTTATTGCTCTAAGAAGTTCACTGTCAATTCTTTGTTAGATCATTCAAGGCCTATCTAGTCCAGATTGGTTGTGCGAACCATTTCTAAGATGTTTAGAGCTTAATGGAACATCATACAAGGCATTTTAGGTCTAGGGTAAATTTCTTGGATATCTACAATACATTTCCATCTCCTAATGGGTTATATTTTCATGTTCTTGGCTAACCAGCACATTTGATCTTTCACTGGGGTTGTATGCCCTTGAGGCCAACGTAAATCATAATTGGAGCTAAAGATTCATATTTAAGATCATTTGTAAACCATTCAATTATCTCATTAGTTAGGAGTTAGATAGTTAGATTCAGCCTCCAAGGCTATGGATTGTAATAAGGCCTTGTGCCAATTGCAATATCTTGTAATGCCCTTGCGACAGGCCTGTGAGCCATAGCCATTCTACATATATGGCATATGAAGCATTTAAGACTACAAGTTGTTGAATCAATAATAATTCATTTTTTTTAGCATTTCTTGTGTTATGTCTACTATGTTGAACTCTAGGCTACATGGTTGGACAGTCCTTTCTAGACCATCCATCTGTGATTGCACCAAGTGGTATCAGAGAGAGTTTGCAAATCCTTGTAGAAATAATTCATTCCTTGTGGTGAATAGATTTATGAATTGAGGCAGCTTGCAAGTGTTTTCAACAAAGTGCCAACTATGAGGTAGTTGAGACCTTATAGCCAGATCATCAAATGAAGGTAGTTGCATTGGATCTAAGGGGAAGAGATGTTGCCAAGGAGAGCACCTATTATGGAAAATGTTGTGGGATGAATGGATTAACTATTGGAGATGATGAGGGCAATGAGAGTTTGGTTGGATATTGTAGAAGAATATAGAAGGAGAGGTCTAAACCCTAGACATGAGGACGAAAGTGATGATGAAGTAGATCATGTTGTAAATAAAAATGAAGAAAACCTAGAAGAAGAAGAAGAAGATTCAAATCAAGTAAATATATTAAAATTTATTTCCAAGATTGGTAAGAGACTAGAATTGAAATTCAAAATTACGTGGGAAATTTAAACCCTAATGAATTGATTGATTGGATCCATGATATGGAGGAATACTTTGAGTATGAAGAAATTAAAGATCCAAAAAGAGTGAGATTTACAAAAACTAAGTTAAAAGGACGTGATGCTATATGGTGGAAAGAAGTTCAATTGGATAGGAATAGGAGGGGAAAGGAGAAATCACAAACTAGGATATGATGGTGACAGTTGAAGAATCAATTTATACCTATTAATTATGAGCTTGAATTGTTGAAAAGATTGCAAAATCTTAGTAAAAAGGAGAAATATGTGAAGGAGTATACTAAAGAATTTTACAAGATGATCATCAAACTTGGACATAATGAAGCAAGAAAGGAGAAGGTTGTGTGATACATCAATGGGCTAAGAAAAAACATCTAAGAAGAGTTGAGATTGGTGAAGATGACACTAGATGAAGAGATATACCAATTTTCTCTAATGGTAGAGGAAAAATTGAACAAGAAGTTTGAGCAAAGATAGAGAAGTGAAATAGGAAGATTCCAGATAAGTGGATCATAAGATCCAGAGAGAGAAGACCATATGTGGAGAAAAATAAGGATGGAAAACCCTACCACAATGAAGAGAATGACAATAACTCATACCACAGAGGAAGAGAGGATAAAAATTTCTACCATAGTGATAGAGGAGGTCATAATTCCTGCCACAATGATGGATATAGATCTAAGAGGAGACCATTTAGAGGAACTTTTTTCAAATGTGGAGATGAAGGAAATAGAGCATTTGAATTCCATTAGGGAAGTACCAACAAGAAGACTGAGAATACTGGAAGAATAGCTTATATGGATGAAGAACCTATTGGATCCCCTAGTTTAGTTGGGAAACTAGAGAAAGGTGATTCCTTAGTAATGAGAAGAGGTTTGATGCATGAAGAAATGATTGAAGAACTAACACAAAGAAAGAATTTGTTTAGAACAATATATAAATCCAAAGGAAAGGTATGTAAAGTTATCATTGATAGTGGTAGAAACAATAATTTAGTTTCAAAAGAGATGGTAACAAAGTTAAATTTTAAGAGGTTGAAACATCCAAATCCCTACAAGATAGCATGGATTCAGGATGAACATAAGATCTTGGTAAGTGAGCAGTGTTTGGTAAAATTTCATATAGGATCATATAATGATGAAGTATTGTGTGGTATTATGCCCATGGATGCATGCCAATTATTGTTAGGAAGACCATGAAAATATGATAGAAAAAAATCCATGATGGAAGGAAGAATACCTATAATGTGACTTCAAATGGAAAGACATATATTGACACATTTGGGAGAAGAGAAAAAAAAGGAAGCTTGTGGCATGGCCAAGCTATGTTTGGTAAGGAATTTTTTTGGAAGGATTGAGGCATGAGAACATGTGTTTTGCATTGATTCCAAAGAAGTGCAATGATTTGGAGGCATTGATCCACCACATACTGAAGTAGAAGAACCATTGACAAAATATCAGGATATCATATCAGAGAATGTACCAGACGGAGTACCACCGGTCCAAAGCATCATTCATCATATAGATCTAATGCCTATCAAAAGTTTTCCTAATAAAGTGGCACATAGGATGACACCTACAAAAATACAAAGTTGAACAGACAAATACAAGAATTATTGAACAAGGGATTGATTAGAGAGAGCTTAAGCCCATGTGCAATACAAGTTGTACTAACACCAAAGAAAGGTGGAGAGTGGAGGATGTGTACAAACTCAAGACCAATCAATAGGATCATTGTTAAGTGTAGATTCCCATTACCAAGGATGGATGACACTATGGACTATTTGAGTGGAGAAAAGTAATTTACAAAAAATGACCTAAAGAGTGGATATCATCAAATCAGAACCAGAGAAGGAGATGAGTGGAAGACTGCATTTAAGACTAATGAATGGTTGTGTGAGTGGTTAGATGCCTTTTGGATTGACCAATGCACCTAGCACTTTCATGAGGTTGATGAAAAGAGTATTGAAGCAATTCTTGGTCAAATTTTTATTGTTTATTTGGATGATATTCTAATTTTTAATAAGAATAAAAAAAAAAAAATTGGTACATCAAACAAGTATTACAGAGGTTGAGAGAAAAGAAATTGTTGATAAACATCAATAAGTGTAGATTTATGAAGAAAGAGTTGGTGTACTTGGGTTTTGTCATTTTTGTTGAAGGGTTGAAGATGGACCCTGAGAAGGTTAGAGTAATTGTTGGGTACTCTACACCAGTGAACATTGGAGAGGTAAGATCATTCCATGGATTGGCAAGTTTCTATCAGAAATTCATAGGGAGATTTAGTAGCATTTTTGCACCCATGAGTCCATGACATAAATAATGAGAGGAGATAGGAAGGACTTAAAGTGGACATCTAGAGCACAAAGAAGTTTTGAATTGTTGAAGAAAAAGGTGACAGAGCAACCGGCATTAGCATTACTCGATTTTGATAAAATATTTCAAGTTGATTATGATGCCAGTGGAAATATAATAGGAGCAATATTAAGTCAAGAAGGAATACCCATAGCTTATTTTAGTGAGAATTTGATCTATTCCAGAAGGGATATTAGTTTTATGATCAGGAGTTCGATGCCATAATTCAATCCTTGAAGAAGTAGAGACATTATTTGTTTCCTAAGGAGTTTTTTTTGTACACTAATCATCAAGCCTTGCAGTATTTGAATAGTCAAGGTAGATTAAACCAGAGACATATGATAAGGGTTGAGTTCTTACAGAGTTATACATTTGTGTTGAAGCACAGGAGTGGTAAGTCAAATAAAGTTGCATATGCATTGAGCAAGAGAAGGAATTTGTTAACAAGACCGAAAATAGAATTATTGGGTTTTGAAGAACTAAAACACATGTACGAGGATGATCCATATTTTTCTGAAGCATGGAAGAAATGTAAGGAACTAGTAGTGATAGATAGAAGTCAATGGTTGGATTATTTCATTTAGGAAGATATTTTGTTCAAGGGAAATCATTTGTGTATTCCAAGGAGTTCAATAAGGGAGACTTTGATTAAGGAGAAGCATAGTGGAGGCCTAGCATGACATTTTGGGGTCAATAAGACAGTAGCTTTGGTTAGTGAGCACTATTTTTTGCCACAAATATATAAGGATGTCAGTAAGTATGTTCAAAGTTGTGGAATTTGTAAAAAGGAAAAATGAAGTAGTCAGAATACTGGATTGTACAAACCTTTGACAATATCGAAGAGACCTTGGGAAGATATAAACATAAATTTCATATAGGGATTACCAAGAACACGAAGAGGATATGATTCTATAATGGTAGTAGTGGACAAATTTTCTGAGATGGCACATTTTATTCCTTGCAAGAAGACTAATGATTTTGTGCATGTTACTAACCTATTTTTCAAGGAGATTGTGAGATTGCATGGACTAATAAAGAGTCTAGTTTCAAACAAAGACACTAGGTTCATTGGATACTTTTAGAGGAAATTGTGGAAGAAGATGAAGATAGACCTAAAGTTCAATTCATCATATCACCCACAAACAAATGAAGAAATAGAGGTAGTAAATAATAGTTTTGTTAACTTATTGAGATGTTTGGTTGGAGATAAAGAAGGAAATTGGGACATAGTTCTACCGCAAGCAGAGTTTGCATACAATAACTCAATAAATTGAATTAAAGGGAAGAAACCATTTGATATTGTAATAGGAGCACATCCTAGAGGAGTTGTGGAGCTTAGAGACATCAATATGGAGAATAAGAGGAGAGTAGAAGTAGAATAATTTGCAGGATTCATGGAAAAATTGCATAATCAAGTATAGAAACACTTGGAGGACATAAGCAATAAGTACAAGAAGCAGGAAAATGAGAAGAGGAGGCATAGGGAATTTTTTGTTGGGGATAAAGTTATGGTATATCTTATGAAGGAAAGGTTTCTAGTAGGAACATACAATAAGCTGAAGATGAGGAAGATTGGACCATGCAAGATTCTCAGGTAGTTTGATTCAGGAAATGCATATGAAGTAGAGTTACCAAAGGCTCTTGGTATATCATCTATTCTCAATGTTGCAAACATTTATGAGTATCATGAAGGAAATTCAAGTGGGAGTAACAAAGAATCTGGTTTGGAGGAGTAATTACCACATCAACCACCAAAGTAGATTGAGAAAATATTAGACACAAGAATCAGAAGGAGTACCTGGTAAACTAGAAAGCTAGATCAGTGGAGGATTCATCGTGGTTTTCTCAGGCTAAGGTGGACCACTTTGGTTTTCCTATAGCCCTTGAAAATTTAGGGACTCACTTTTCTTCTAACCCTGGGTGTCTGATGTAAGAGCATCCCTGGTTGTAAAGCAATCTTGTATCAACCAAAAACATTTCTTATTTTGCAATTCAGTTGTAGTTGTCTCAATAGTTTTCTTTTCTGTTTTACCACATTATCATTTCACATCTCATGGATTACGATATTGGTTTTACATGAGTTCATCTTCAACATATCTAGATTTCAAGTGATTTGCATTCATTTACAGAATGTCATCACTCTTAGAAGTTCACTATCAATTCTTAGTCAAAGCATTCAGGGCCTATCTAGTCTAGATTGGTTGTGAAAACCATTTTTGAGACATGTGGAGCTTAATGGAACATCATACAAGGAATTTTAGGTCTAGGGGAACTTTCTTGGAGATCCATAATGCATTTCCATCTCCTAATGGGTTACCTAAGTTTCATGTTCTTGGCCAACCTACATGTTTGATCTGCTATGTTGAACTCTAGGCTACATGGTTGGATAGTCCTTTCTAGACCCTCCCATGACTACACCATAAAGACTTTCCATGTCTTCATGAGTAGGATAACACTAAAAATGAAGGTAGTGGGGCCCAATTATAGAGTGAGGAAGAGATATTGTATTTTAGGCATAATTGACCAAAGGATTAAGGTAAGATGGATGATTTTGTGATATGAAGTGACTCATGGATTTGGTATTCTTCATATACTTCATTAAGGATTTTGAATTTGGATTTTAGGAATATTTATTATTAGGTAGAGTAGAATATGTCGAGGGTAGATATCTAGGATCAGTGTATGACCTAGATTTTGTGAAGGAATATTTAGGAATAACCTTAAACAATGGGTAATGGTTATCATTCCTTAAAAAATATTACAATATTGGAAGAGATAAGGATTACCAAAAATAAGAAATTCCAAGCTATTGTATAGAAGCTTAAGGCACTAATGGTAAGTCGATGGTATATCTTGCATGGCATGGATCTATGATTGACCAAGAAAGAGGTAGTATGGAAGATCTATTTCTAGGGCATAACATGGGATGTACTAAAATGAGGGTCCTACCTAAATAGGAAGGTGAATAGGGATAGATAATTCTCTCTCTACACTATCATAGGACTTGATAGTGATGGTCTAAGAACCCAAAGCTTTTATTGAGTAGCCCAAATATTGTACACCAATCAAAGTGTATAAATATTTAAGCTTGAACCATTGTCCATGAGAATATAGTTTATTTTTTGTTTGTAAATGATAACTTTGATATGAAGGGGATGGATGATATGGTGTGGAGTCTAATCAATCTCCAATTGGGAGATTTTTGTTATGTGGAGCCCGATCAAACTCAGAGGTTAAATTTTCTCCACTTTTGTTGACACGTTTTCCCCCAAATCAATCCACGGGGGAATGCAAGGGGTGTGGAGTTATTCTTGTGAGGTCCTACTTTATTAAAGGAATTTTTCTATCCATTTCCAATTATATTTCAGCTATTAACAGTTAAGAAATAACTCAAAATTTGAATATTTATTGTTGCATGTGAGAATTCAAATTGTCACAAATTCCAATAACCACAAGTTAGAATGTCTACAACTCGCGTGCATGATGGAGTAATACACTCGCATGGAAATGAGTTTTTTTTATACATGGTGCATGGGTAATTGAGTGTTGAAGGTCATAGGTTTGTGACTGTGAAAACACATGTTAAGCATTGAGTGCACGTAGCATAGTATGTAGGAAAAATAGGGCAGTGGATATCGATTAAGTTTGTTGCTGCAAGTTAATTGTAATTGATTTTTTTGGGAATTAATAATATATTGGACTCTATTTTGTGGATGTAGCCCAAGATTTGGGTGAACCACATTAAAATTATGTTGTCTTTCATTGTTTTTTGTGTTTTAATTCCTTTGTTTGATTGTTTTTATTTAAATTTAATTGGAAATTATGCTTGCAATTCCCAACAATGGTTATGTGATGTATCAAGGTAAGGAAAATAATATGGAGTGAAGGTGAGATAATGGTTGGTGGAAATGTGGACAACAAGGGCCTATAAGTTTAAGGGATCAATGTTATTAGGGATTTCAAATTCTTGGAGAATTTCGTTTAATATATCCATCTGAGTGAAGGATGTTCAAATGAGATCAAGGATATAAATTTAAGCAGGTGTTTGCTCAATATTTACAATGAGGTTCTTAGGATTTGGATTTGTTGAATTAGGGTATTGGATAGTGAATTTTATACATCGAGTAGTAATGGCACAATTGGATTATTTGATGTTAATGGTTTGAACTCTTTCATCTAATTGCTCGATATGTCTAATAATAGAATCATAGGTGTGGAGGTTCTTATGGTAATGGATGGTGATCATATGGGAGTCCCATCCATGAGTGTACTACTGACTATGTCCAGGGAATTGGTTTTGATATATCCCCAATTATTGATTATGTGAGGCAATGAATGGTAATTTTCTCTCATTTTCACCTATATCTATAAGGTCTTGTAAGTAATATTTTAATTTCATGCACTTTCTTGTGACATGAAATTTTATTTAGTGGTAATTGAAATATTCATCCTCCTTATACCAACAGGGTTTGGTTTTAATATCATTAAAGGGTTTTATGAGAAGAAATGTGATCATGTTGGATTTGAAAAATTGATTAAATACTACTTCAATAGGCTCTCTTGGTGGTGTGAACTATCTCCTCTTTTTATTTGGTTTAGGATGTGTATATGTATGGTGATGGATGGAGGATATTGGATATTTTGGACATGATTTGATTTGTTGAGCCTATGTTCAACTACATTTTTATTTTTTTGAGAAATTTATTTTTTTATTAGAAATTTTTGAAGTATCATTTTAGTTTTGATCATTTGAATGAGTTTTTATTACCTCATTAACAATTGGGGCCTTTTAAATTTGGATTCCCCTTTTGATGAGCTCATAAAAAGAAATGAATACTAGAATTTTAAATGAGATTCCAATTCCAGATTGAGATTTGTGAAAAAGATGTATAAAAGTTTCTTTTCTAATATTGGCCATGGAAACCTACTATTCAAGGATCTTCATTTTTTAAGGAATGATGACAAAATTTCCCTTGATTTTTTTCATGTTAAATATCTCCATCATGGTTAACTTATGTTCAATTTTATAGGAAAAGTGTTTGAAAAACATTTTTACTTGGCCTATGAAGGATGTGATGGGCCCCTTAGGTTGGTGCAAGAACCAATTATATTCATTTCCACCTAGACTATGAGATAATAAGCATACTAGGTATACGTATTCATCTTCCATTTATTGGCTAGCCATGAATAATTAGTTTAAATTTTTTCTAGTTTCTACCTTCCCCTTGTATTGGTCATACTTGCGAATTTCAAAAGAGGTAGGGAAAGGGATTTGTGATATGAATTGATGAAATGGGTATGAAAATAATTCCTCAAAGGTATATGATTCTTTTGGGCTTATCCTTAGTTTCCTTTGAGGGTTTCTTTCATGGATTTTGATTCTTGATGAAAACATAAGTGGGGGAGGTGAATATGTGTATTGATGATGTTACTTGTTGTAGTTCTTTGGAGGAGTGAGTGTGGTGTTGGTCAATAATACTCAAGGATTTGAGGTTTATCTTAAGTGGAGGTCTAATATTTTTAATGGTCACATTGGAAATGGGGACATATGAGATACTTTTATAAGTGATTTGAATGGAGCTGTACTCTATCTTGGAATTTTAGTGTTTAGTTCAAATTTTGGTGTCTATTGATGATGTGGTTTGACTAGTGGATGGTGGATTTAGAGACCAATTACAAAAGGATGTGTATATATTAGATGGTAATGATTTTTAATATTGAAAGTTACCTCTAATGGAAAGGGATTATTTATATCAAGAGGGAGTGTTATGGTCAAATGGAATATTAGTACAGTTATGAATGGAATGAAGGTTATTATTGGTTGTGCTTGGATTTTTTTTTTTGCATGCCCATTATTGAAAGGGTCAAACTATAATATGTGATCAAGTTGGGAGATATCATAACCAAGATGTAATTTATTCCTCGATTCAATGGCTTCCCTGAGGATCATATCTTTCTTTTTTTTTCAATGAACCTCTCCATGAGATCATCTCCTTTTTCAAAATTGAGGATGGAATTAGGATAAATAGTATATTTAGGTTGATTGATATTCTTATCATCAATTTAACTATCATCTTATTGAGGTTTATAAGGTCCTAAGAAGTAAAAATATTCTATGAGGGATTGATTATGAAAGGTATTTTCTATAGGTATTTCATAACTAAAGGTTCACCTTGTGTTTGGATCCATTTTTCTTGGTTTAAAAATTGATGTGCTAGAAGATGGGTATGGAGGACTTGATGGAATTGGAATTGTATCAAATGAGTGAAAAAGTGGAAGTCCTTTAGACTTAAATTTTTAAGGTGATGGTAATTAGACTTGGTTGATTATGTTGAAAAGGATAATCAATTCCCAATGGGAAATAACCTCAAGTGATCTTTTGGATGACTTTGTAATAACTCAGATAGATGATTTGGATGGATAGAACTATTCATATCTTGGTGGGAATAAATTGCTATGTGGATTAGTTTTCTAAACTTGGATTAAGTTATATTTTACACTTAGAGATCCTAAGGATGTTTTGATTTGACTAGGAATTTGAAATGTATAGATGCTTGTAGCATTCCAAGGATTAGACTATAGGTCCTAGGATAGTTTAAGGGACCCAAGTGATGGATTAGCTTATTATTTTAAAAATAGATTAGAACATGAGATGTTTCAAAGAATTTTTTTTGAGGATGAAATGATTTTTTATTATGGAAATGTGTATGGAAGATGGAGATGACTTAAGATGAAGGATGACATAAAGTTTTAAAATATTTGGATTTGATTTCAAGATGGATAAGGTTGTGAATTAATTTAGAAAATGGTTAAATACATAAAAATAAGGATGATTCCCTTGAGTCAAAAGCTTTGGGTTAATTATATGAAAATGGATGCAAATTAAGATTTAGATAATGGATATAAGACTAAGGATTCAATTTTTTGGTTATGATAAATAATTTGAGATGGAAAAAGGATTTGGTTTGTATGAGAGGTTTAGGATAATAGTTCTACGACTTGGACTAATATGATTATGGTAAATTATGAAAAAATAATAATGGACAAGTGTTATGGATGTGGATTTTAGATGAAGAAAAATACATGGACTATGGATGAGGACCATAGTTTGGGAAACGAGATAGGTGTTGAAATTTAATGACTATAGTTTTATGGGCTATGTATTTTCAAAGTGGATTATGTATTTTGGACTAAGATAATGAGAAATAACTTTTGGAACTAAGGTTGTGGATGACGAATATCCTAAAATTTTCTTCAAATTTTTATTTCAAGATACTAATTTGGAGTGTGTTTTTAAACAAGAAAAATATTTTCAATAGCTGGACTTGATTGACTTGGTATGCACAACACCTAATAAAAAGGCACAACAAGTTGAGATTATTTAATAAATATGTATCAATCCTGTGTGGGTTCACAAATTTAATATCTATCAAGTGATGGATGGCTAGGTAATACAAGGTCATGTACCACCTATGCATACCTTACCTTGTAGGCCAAATCTTCCCCAAAGTTACCTCTTCTCTTGAATATGAAAGTAAAATGTTAGTAACTTATTGGACCTAACCAATATTTGATGCACCACATAGAAGGATAGTCAATGGTCTTAAAATAGGTGACACAAATATTTCTAGGGATATTCTCTATATACCTACAAGAGTACATGAGGCCTAGTTTATGTATAAAAAAGTGAGAAAATATCAAATATACTAAAGGAGATGGTAACCCACTCTTCTCTTTCACTTCCCCAAGGTATAAAGTTTTTTGGGGGTTAACTCAAGTGACAAAATACCCTTCCATTAGGCACGTGTTTTTTATTCACCCCCAATTTTTTATACTCCATTACAATGTAAAAATTTAGGGCATCCCTTTGGTGATAAAATCCAAGGTAATATCCACAAAAAATAAATTTTGCAAATGGTATTTGTTTCATCCTAAAGATCACCCAAAAGTGAAAGAAGAGAGCACACAAAATACAACTTTGAGATTAAAAGATGCGAGTTAATTTTTATCCAAAATCAAAGTGTGAAAATATATTTTAATCCCAATGTTCAATATGAGAAAAGAAGTAAATAAGAAACAAAAACAAATAATTTGTTTATAATCAATGTCTTCTTATAAATCATCTTGCAAAAACCACCAAGTTAGTAGTTTTATTCATGTAAGTCTTTGATACATGAAAAATTTGCATTCAAAGGTTAGACATAAAACTACAAATAATCTAGTACAAGAGAAAATAAACACACAAAAAATATTTCTTATGATTTTTTGATAAATTGAAAAATTAAAATCACAAAAATGGACATCATATGAACATGTATGAGTCTTTAAATTTTTTAAGTAAAAGGGTGCTTTTCAAGTGATTATAACTGATTTTTAGTTAAATTTAATAAAAAATGTTCTTAGTCGACTACACAGAGCTTTGAGTTAGCTTTCAAACACCTACAAATGTTCAAAACTTTGATTAATAATGATAAATTTATGCTTATTTTTGTAAAAGGTTATTTGAAAAAAACCAAATGGGGGTAGGTATTAAGCCCCTGTGTCATGTATCCCCTAGTTTCCTAGGTGATTGTGACTAGGCATTAGGCTTGCTAAAGGGTTTGAGGGTAGATTTTAAGTCCTTGGTATTGTAAGAGTAATAAAATGTCACTATGGTCTAGGCATCGTGCTCTTTAAGACTATTTAATATAGTTAAATATATTTTATACCAAAACTGTTAGATATATTAAAAGGTAAATACCAATTTTCCAAACATTAATGCTTGTTAAAAATATAACCCATGGGAATATACAACAGTTGGTATACAATTACATATACTAAATATTATTCCTTACATGTACTTCTCCATAGTGTATATATTAAAGAAAAATATGACTTGTGTATATATTATTCTCTCTATGAAAAAAATGATGTATGTGTTCAAAGTTGTTATAATCCAAAAACCATGTTATTCATGGTGTATATATGTAAATTATACATTATGTGAAGCAACCTTGACTTAGATAAATGTTAGGTATATAGAGAAATGTATGTAATGGGAAGAAATTAAATGACTGTGTATATAAAACTAGTACAACTAGGGCTATGCTGATTAACCTTGTGATGGAGTTTTAGCCAATTCCTTCATTCACACATTTCAACATTATAACTAACAAAATTTAAACTATAATCAAAGTATTGACTAGACTATTCAATAGAGGTTTGAAGTATATTTTAAATAGAAATTTTCCTTGTGGATTTCAAATAAAAAATTTTATTTGCAAGTCTATGAATTCAAAGTTTAAGCCTATGGATTTTAAATAGTTGTAAAATCTAAACTATATTATCACAAATTTCATGAATTAGTGACATGGATTAAATAGTGTGAAATCATGGATTTAATTAAAACCAACAAAAATATAAAATATTAGGTGTTCATCAAGTGAGTCAACCAAGACTAGTTAAACCAAATGGGGATTAGTTTAGATATTATTTTATTCAATGTAGCCCATCATATTTGGAAACTAATAATAGTTTAATTTTTTCTAAAAATTGGAAATCCAAGCAATGCAAATTTATGTCACTAAATCACAAGGTCCTTTCAACTATGGAATTATTCCAACAAAAGTTTATCAATGACTCCTCTCAAAATAAGATATATTTTGAAAGGTTAAACCACAAAAGGCTTGCAAACACAAATATTATATGAGGGACAACCTTCCTCACTAGAGTAATCAAAATTTATGCAATAGATTAGAATTAAAATGTGGGAATAAATTAAAAACAAGACCTTCCTATCATAAACTATAACAATAGTAAATAATCCATGCTAGGACACATGATAACCCCCCTATGGTTTCATCTTCTTTGGTTGTGGTTTATGTTCCTCCACACCCCTTTGGCTATTGGAGAAAAGATACCCTTATTGTGTAAACCTTCCCTTCCCCTCTCCCATATTTTATTGGTTGCTCTTATCCTCCCCTACATATTTGATAGCTCAAGGAAAGTAACCCATGTCATATAACCCATCCTATGTAATTTTGGTTCCCTAGAATCTAGTGGTTGCTTCCATTCCTCCTATTACTCTGAAAAAGGAATAAAACAAACCCAAACTAGTAGAACATCTTCATCATCCAACTAATTTTTTATCTCACACTAGATATAACCAAATTGTAATAGATCATAAGAATCATTGGTATCTTATAGCTAGAGAGTGCACTACCCAACTTGACCATAATTTTTAGCGTCCCCCTAACATTCAACCACATCCTAATTTGAAACCTCTTTCTCAACCTCATCCTCACACTCCTTAGCCAAAACATCTCCCTAACCCTACCCCCTCTTCTCTATCATCAAATCTAGATGAATGGAACCACAAAAAATTTCATGTTGTTCTTGATCTATTGATTGATCATTCTCTCATTTCTATAACTCTTGACTTACCTCCTATATTTGAGCCCCTTGATATGCCTAATATTAGTGTCATATATAATTTGGTCCTTGCTTCATTGGAAGATGGTCAATTCTCCCCTCAAGATTCTTGACAAGGGATTAACCACCTCTCATGTGATCCGTGTCTCTACTATTTGTATTGATAATTGATAGATTGATCTTTTGACGAACAAAAAATGTGGGTCAACAATTGGTACCAGAGCATTGGGTCATGAGTTTGAATCCCCTCAGGTAATGGTGAGGGGGAGATTGTTGGAAGATGGTTAGCACTCCCCTGAGGATTTGTGATAAGGGACTAACTACCTCCTATGTGATCCATGTCTCTACCATTTGTATCAAGCATTAATAGATTGATCTTTTGATGCAATCACAAACGTGGGCCAACATGCTTCACTAGTTCCATTGAAATACACTTTCCATGAGATGTTTCTTAATGTCCTCCACTACACTACCATAAAATTTGATATATCTTTTCCTCCACCAAATATAAAATAAAGAATTACCCTATACCATGTTTTCATAAACCTAGTAATTATCATCATTCACCCCCACCTCTAAGCCATTCTACATTACCTCTCCCTAAAGTAGAGGCTTCTTCACCTTTAGCTCTTACAATACTCACATTAATATTGATAGAAGTGAGAAATTATAGCTTGTTGTATATCCTAATAATGATGAATTGGAATACTCTCTCAAATATTTCATGTTTCAAAGCTTCATTAATATTCCACCATGGTCAATTATCTCAACGAGGTCATTATTTCTTAGAAGTATGTTATTTTACAAGATGATCCTCTACATCTAGTTGGAGGTGATCCTTCTAGTACAACTCTTATGATAGTCCCTATATAAAAAATCCTCCTTTATCGTATAATCAAGATTGGGAATAAAATTATTTGATAGATGGGTGCTGGCAAGAAGTTGAGTCCACTTTTTGGTCAAAAAGTGGAAGTGTTTTCCCCAATTTTCAGAATTTGACACATTTGACCTTAAAATTTGAAGCACTTAGAGATGGAATCTTGAAAAAAGTCACTAATAATAAAATGTAGTACTTAGAGTCTACTTTCCAAATATGTAATTTATTTCAATACCCAGATGCTACAAATTGATTTTCAATAGGTGTTTCTAAAAACCACTGTTTAAAAGTCTCTTTTTACCATACCATGCACATGTACGCCATCCATATTTTGACCTAAATTATCATATTTTTCTAAATCATTTTGGGAAGAGATTTGTAACTCATTGAAGCATGTTTTCAATTTTTTTGTTCATTTTTTATTAGCCATATTTGTCATTTTGAAAAATCATCATGTACATCATGCATAAGATGACCTAAACTTTCATTTTTTGATTTTTTTTAAATTGAAAAAAACTGTTTGAAGTACGTTTTCATGCAATTCATTTTACAAAAAAATATTTTAATAAAAAGTTATTAAAAAAGTAAAAAAACCATGATATTTCAAGTTTATGGACCAGTTTCATCATAAATTAATTGAAAAATAGAAAAAATAATCCAATTGTAAAAAAAATTACATTTTTAGAATCTACACTATCTCATCTATAATGGGTTTTAATTTCGTCAAAAAATTCTGCAAAAAAAGTCTTTAGACATATGCCCAAAGTCACTATTTTCTTGTGACATTGCCAAGGCCTTCAACTTCCAAGTCAAACCAAGTCAAAAGCTTAGGTTCGGGTCCCCAATCCTTTTCCCAAACCGAAAAACAAAGCAAAAATTTGACCAAAAAATCAAATTTTAAAAAATAGGATCCCGTTTTGAAAATGGGATCCCATTTCATAAAAATAAAATAAAAAAATTATGATTTTAAGAAACAGGATCCCGTTTTCAAAACGAGATCCCACTTGTAAAAAAATGGGATCCCATTTTGAAACGGGATCCCGTTTCTTAAAATCATATTTTTTAATTTTTTTGTCTATAAACAGGATCTTGTTTTAGAACGGGATCCCATTTTTGGCTCGATGTCCTGAACCTAAACGAAATCCCATTTTGTTGAAGCCGATTTCATATTTTTTTCTAAGGAAAAAACTTCCATGTTTCGTGGACTCATCTTCTTGCATTTACCTAAATGTTAACCCTTAGACTTGTGCCTTTTCCCTATATGTATGTATGTATATATGTATATATGTGTAGTTTTGAAAAATTTTACCCTTAACAATTTCACATTATGTTTTTTCCCCCTTAATTTACTGGACCTAATTAAGCCTCTAATTTCCTAAATTATGCATTCCATGGGCCTATTTTTACCATTTTTTGGAGGATTGCAAGCATTGAATAATTACAAGAAGTTAATGCTTTGGTCTTGACACTCAATGTGCTAAAAGATAGAGCCAAGAACCATACGCCCATGTGTGTATGGATCCCCCCATTTTTTTGGGGACTAATTTTTAATATGTTTTTTGGTGGCATTTTAACATTCAAATTTCAAATTTCAAGTGTCAGCTTTTGGGATCTAATTTTTAGGAAATTAGAATAATTGTATATAAATACCTAGTTGTTTTATCATTTGAAAACAACAACTAGAAAAAGCATTCATAAGAAAATACTATTGTCAAGAGAAATTCAAGAGCAACATTTTAGAGCTTTATTGTAGCAATTCAAGATCCAACATCATGTCAAATCCTATGTGTGTTCATGTTTTGTGAAGGCTAACCCTTGTTGTAGGTCTCCAAAGAATTCAAGCAATTCAATCAAGTGAGATTCAAATCCTTGAGGTGATGTGTATGACTTCAGTCCTTCAAGGAAGCCATTGAAGGGTGGTGAGTTGCAATATTTTGTGATTTCATCATTCCTTCCTTTCGATTATCATTTTTATCATTAATATTGCTATTGTGGAAGTGGAAACACTTACATGGGGTTTGACTGAGGCAAGCCCCTAAATGATCCAATATTTTCTCTCTTTGAATGTGTAGGTTATAGGATTGAAGGAAAGTTGTCCATTATTTCATTCAAAGCCCTAAATCTTGTCAAACCTTGAAAATTCACTTACAAAATTATTTAACATTCTGACAACTCTACAACCAGGAAATAGGAGATCAAATCCAACATTAAAGGACTACAAAATCAGTTTTAGGACCCCCTATCAAGACCTATACGCTCCTAGGTGTTTGAGTCCTGCATTGTATGCCAGATCCAACTTTTTATGATAGGTGAACAATATCCAGTACTTCTTAGATCTTCTTACAATTTATTGTTTTAGTCCATGTGTTTCAAGATTATTGCATTTATCATATTAGGTTAAATTGTTCAATTAGGCTAATAATTCCAAATAATTTCCAGTTCATTCCTAAGGCTCAAAAGAAGGAGATCCAGGTCTATTTGGCTCACCTTCATTGTTGATAGTCAATCTATTTACCTTGTTGATCTCAGTCTTTAATGAAATATAGGAAAGGATAAAAAGGGCCTCCTACACACCCTTCTTATCCTAGGTTCTTTACATAAAGGACCTAGGATCTCTTTTTCTTTGTTCATTTTGGTGAACCTGACATTTTGACATCATAAACCTTTTCAAATTTGCATTCATTCATCCTAGATCCTAGCTTTGCATTACATTTTTTGCATCTTTCATTTAGGGTTTCATATTTGCATCATAAAAGAGTAAAAAATACAAAAAATTGCACCTCATATTACATCATAGCTTGTATTAGGGAATGTTTTAGTCATTTCGATCATATTTACATTCAAAATTGCATTCATAATTATTCATTTTTGTTCACACATTATCATACATTTGCATTTGAATCACATTGAGAAATTCTAAAAAAAAATTACTGTCAGACTTGTTTGTAGATAGAAACAAAAACCTTAAGCAACTTAAACATTTAGTTTTTTAATTTTTAAAAACCCTTGTCAAGGACTCAGATGCCCCTGGGTGACCCTGTCCTTATACAAGTGCATCAACAAAAAAATTCATGGTTGTCTATCTCTATCTACTCAGTCTGTAGGTACTTGTAGACCTATTTCTTGGAATCAATAATTACATGTTTTTAGGCATTTGGCATATAGTTCATAAAGTTGAAAGAAATTACATTGTTCGTGTTTCAAAGTTACATCAAAATCATCATTTCCAAGTCTTTGCATCTTAGAATTAGTCAATTATTTAATTTTAGATCTAAAATTTATGTTCATCTTGTTCAAGCATCTTCACCATCGTTACATTCCTACATTTTGTATCAAATGGGCATAAATTAAGACAAAATTTAAAAAATTACTTTCTATGACAAATCTTTACAAGTAGAATCATAATCCCTAAGTAGTGGAAAACCCAATCAAACTTTGAATTTTTAGAACCCTTATTGAAGACTCAGATGCCCCTGGGAAAATTTGTCCTGTTATTTTGGTATAGGTCAACTTTCTGTGATAGAATACTCTAAGGAGCCTCTATCTAAAGTTTTTGTCTAATTGTTCTTCACCCGTGGGTTAACAGTTTGAGCCTCATTGCAAAATTTCATTATAGATATGTATTTTGGTAAAATTTGGATGTCCTTGAAATTTTTGGTTGATGTTTCAATATGTGTGTTTGGTGATGATTCTAATTCTAAAAATGGAATTCATAATCCTTCACCTCCCCATACATGTCCTCATGAGATAGATATCTTGGGCCAAGATGAAGAAAGCACGCATGAATTCATACAAAAGTCTTTGCATAACCTTGAAAACAATGCAACCTTTTATCCCTCATTGGAATGGATTAATAACCCATGTCAACAACCAACACCTCCTACAATTCCACCACTTTAAATGTTCAACCTCTTAAATCCTAAAATTGAATCACAAGTCATATCTCATCCATCGACCATGGGGAAATCTATTGATAACACTCACAATAAACACATACCTATTGATTCTCCTCCATCATATGAGAACAAAGTCACCAACATACCCATAAACTTAGAATAGTGCTATGGTCAAGGTTTTAGGATCCTGAGAAAGAAAGGATGTGACATAAATAATGAGCACAAAACCCAAGGCCTCTCTTAGAGAAAGCA
Source organism: Sequoia sempervirens (assembly GCA_007258455.2). Taxonomy (NCBI): domain Eukaryota; kingdom Viridiplantae; phylum Streptophyta; class Pinopsida; order Cupressales; family Cupressaceae; genus Sequoia; species Sequoia sempervirens. The sequence goes on along the minus strand of VDFB02283439.1, from coordinate 7,931 downwards.
CCATCAAAAGATACCAAAGGATTAGGTTACCAAGATCCTCTAGTTTCACAACAAACATCTAAACCACCAACCAAGAAATGCAAACTTAAAAAGTTACATTTTCTACATCCTACAACCAATATTGAAAAGACCTTAGAAAAACTTCTCAACCTAGGACTCATTACATTGCCTCATATCCCTGAACAAGAAGATAAGAAAGGAAAGAGTATAAACATGTGTTATTGTGCATATCATAGAACACTTGGACATCTTACTAATGAATGACATGCTTTAAAGAAGATATTGAGAGAATTTAATCCCTATAGGGATCAATTTGAACACATCATAGATTAAAATTCATTTGTTGTGCTCCTTGACATGCAGTATTTGTAGTATCATTACATATTCACTACCATTCATGGGGGTATAAATGTAGCTTTATGCAATCATCCTTTATCTTGCAAGGAGCAACATATTGGCTCACCTTTGTCCCCATACTTGAGGGGAAAGAGGTTGGATAGCCTTCTCCTAGGTGTATTCCTTCTAGCAAGGGATCCCTTTATATCTCCTTAAAATGTTAGTGTAGCAAGTACACTTACATTTTAATTGGGGGGATTCTTGATCTAAAAATGGGCTCAAGATAGTGGTGCAGTAACGACTATTTTGTAGAAAAGACCAGATCTCAACATTCTTGTCACCCTCATGGAAATGGAGATCGGGCTTTGAGAGTTGGTGGACCTACTAAGAGTTAGAACCAACTGTTTGTGGATTGTAGGTCCTCACATGCAGATCGTAGGCCTTCAGGACTAAGGCATAGGTTTAGAAGACCGAACTAGATTCCCTTTCATCCTATTTTCCAACTAGATCACACTAGACATCCTATTCTAGACATGTGTGAAAATGACAAAGATTCAAATGGATATAAGTGCAATGGATCTTTTTTAAGGCAATATGAAAAAGAATAAAAAAAATTTAATCACCTATATGAAGCCTCAGAACTTGACTTGAAATCTATTAGGTCTTCAAAGCAACAAGAGATTGGGTATGTCATGGGACAACAAAAGGTTGTGAGCTATGGCGGGGCTTCTGTCATTCCAAGGCTATCATCTCTTCAACATAATTAGGGTTTTAAGGATCTTGAGGTACATTTTGGGTAAAAGGATAAATTGGACCTCTATAATAAGCCACCTCTGCATAAGCAACAAGATTTTATACCAAATGACCGCAAGGATGAAGTTCAGAGTGTGCGGCATCAGAGGATTCAGAAGGATTTGCAAGATAAAGGAAAGGCTTCGACAAACCAAAATGCTCAAAAGGATTGCATGTTGACTCCTACTCTTCAGACTCTCCAAAAAACCAAAAAAGAAAAAGGCTCTAAAAGAAGAAGAAACAAGAAGTTGACAAGAAAAAGAGTGAGTAAGCAGGTTTGGAGGTTCAAAGAAAACCCTCAAGATCATGCCAAGTTGCACGTAGATGGAGGAGAAAATCAAAAAGGTCAACAGACGATGTCAGCAATTCAAAAGGGTTTTGTGCAAATCACATTTTCCAAAGATTTGTTGCAGCCTCAAATCACCAATCTTAGAGGGAAGGCTTTTATTTGAAAGTTTTTAAACTTAACACCTCCTTTAGGAAAGTTAAGGGATTTATTTTTGCAGAATGGGAGGGGGTTGTTAAAGTTTTTTATCTAGACCAGTCAAAGGGAATCTTTGTGGTGTTATTTCACACTAAGGAGCAAAGGGATGTGGTGTATAAAGTAAAATCATGGATTTTTGAAGGTTCAGGACTATGTATACAACTATGCATCCCTAACTTTAAGGCTATATATTTTGTGTCTAGATTTTCTCCTTTTTGGGTCCAGTTGCATGGTTTTCCATTAGAATATAGGGAGTTGAATTTATTAGAAATAATAGCAAACCATATTGGGATATTCTTAAGGCATGATCATTCTTTCTTTAGGAATCCTTCAAAGCCAATCAAAATGTGTTTATTGTTTGACATATCAAAAGACCTTCCAACCCAGATTCACTTGATCTCTAAATTTGGTAAATGGTATTAGAATATTCTAGAAGAAACCCCAAAAAATGTTTGTGTAAATTGCCACATGTTAGGGCATAAGGAAGCAAGCTGCCAGGCAGGGGAGGGTTATGAAATTAGGGAAGATGGGCATAGTAATAAGGAGCTATCTTTTACAAACCCTACAAAATTTCATGTTGAGCAATCACTGCCAGATATTGGAGAGTAAAATTCTATGCTCTGTGATGACGAGTCATCTAAAAACCCTACAAGTTTTCATGGTGTTTAGTCACTGTCAAAGTTGGAAGAGCATATTTCCAAGGAAGATAAAAGTGAGCCAAGAGCAAAGACTAAAATGGAGATGATAATGCATGGTAAGCCTAAGAGGAATATCTCACTCTCTTTACAAATTGGGGACAAGAGAGAGTTTTTGATGCGGTTGTATAGGGGGTACTCCCTCCACTTATATTCACTTGAATTGCCTCAAGTTTTAGAGCAACATATGGATTATATAGTTCAAAAGTTAATGTTTGAGGGTTGTACACACAATCTTTTGCTTGATACTCTTGCTTCTCAAGTAGGTATGACTAACCTAGAAATGTAAAGTGTTAAGAATTCAGGAGGCAGAGATGAGCTAGAAGTATTATCTAACCAATTTCTAGTATCAGTAGGTTTGAAACTATTTGATGAGATAGCAAATGAGATTGAAGTAGAGAATGGTTGGGGGGAACCAATAAGGGATACATCGAGTAAACAAATCATGGAAAGAATACATGAGGAAAATTGGGATGAAGAAGTATTATTGGAAGGAAGTAGAAGGACAAATCAAGGTTCTCCTAAAAAAATAGAGTGACATTATTGTATAGGGGATAAAGGGGTTCAAATGTTGGATTGGAAAGATTTAGAAGAGTTTGAACAAGATCTTCATATAATGGCATAGAAAAAACAGTCAAGAACTCATTTAATGGAACAAGAAAAGGAAGATTTTGATTTCTCAACTTCCCTATCCATATCTCAAATGCCATCTCAATCAATTGTGAAGAAATTTCCAGGTAAAAGGGGGAGGAAGTCAAATTTGACTAAACTTAAGGAGGAAATTGAAGTAGGAGTTCAAAAAACTATATTTGATTCTATCCCCAATTCTGCAAATAAACATCTGAGGAGAGCATGTTGCTCTCCTCGAGTGAAATGAAGGTTTTATCATGGAATGTCAAGGGAATTAATGCCCCTAACAAGCGGGCTCATATCAAGCATCAAATAGATGCTTGTGGAACTGATATTGTTTTATTGTAAGAAACAAAGCTATCTGGGGAATCATATGAAGCTACTATACAAAAATGGGTAAAGTGGACCTCCTCTCATTCTCTAGCACAAGGAGCTTCTAGGGGACTTTTAACACTATGGAACCCCAAATTAGTCCAGGTTAAGGAAAGAAATGAGGCTAACTAGTAATTGCTAGAGGTATCCAAATATAAACTGAATTTTTTCATTTTCAATATTTATGGGTCTACAACTACTGCTAATAAAAAGTATATTTGGGAAGAGATAACACAAATTTTATTTGGTTCAAGGGATGTAAAGATTGTTTTGGGTGGGGATTTTAATGCAATAGGTAGGCTTCAAGAAAAATCTAGGGGGATATGTTCACCCCTCAAAGTGATTAAGGATTTTTTCTTGTAAAAATACTCCTCTATCCTTTAAGAATGTTGTTCCACTTAAGGGAAATATACATGGACTAAAATAAAGAAAGGGTTTTCGCAGTTAGCAGAAAGGTTAGGCAATTCTTGAGTGTCTCAAATTTGTTTGTTTGGGGCCAACATGGTTTGGAATAAGAAATTTTTCCTATAATTGGATTACAGTCACTATGCCCATCTCATTATCTATCTCCAAATGCTTCTACCCACAAAGGGGAGTCATGTTTCAGTTTCAAATCATCTGGGTTCATAAGTTAAGTAAAAACAAAATACAAAATTAAAATTTGCAGGTATGTGCTAGTGAGGAAATATATTGGAGACCGAAATTGCAAGAGTTATGGATCAAAGAGGGAGACAAAAACATAGTTTTTACATGCATCTACACAAATAAAAAGAGCTACATCTTGACAATATTTTTGATTCAAGAATTAGCTTTAGGAAACTAGTTAACATCAGAAGAGGACATCAAGAATGAAGTTGTTAGATTCTTCTCAAATGTTTTGTCAGCCCTGAAATATAAGAATGAAGAATGAAGAGAGGATGAAAAAGAGATACTTGAATTCATCCCAAGGTTGATTCAAGATAAGGACAGTGGCAGTTTGCTAAAGTCTTTTACAATGGAAGAAGTAAAAAATGTGGTTTTTTCCTTACCCCTGGATAAAGCACCCAGTCTAGATGGCTTTACTGCAATATTTTTCTAGAAAAGTTGGGATTTCATATGTTATGATTTATTATGGGCACTAGAGGAGTCAAGGTATATGGGTTCAATGCTTAATCAATTCAATGTTACCAATATAGTGATAATTCCAAAAATAAAGAATCCAATATTTTTTGTTGACTTCATAACTATATCGTTGTGTAACACGGTTTATAAAATATTTACTAAGGCCATTTATCTTAGGTTGTAGCCAATTATACCAAGAATTATATCTGTTGAGTGGGGTGGTTTTGTCCCAGGTCGGGAAACCTATGAAGGTGCTTTGATAGTGCATGAAACTCTTCATTCTATTGCTTATGAGTGTTTTCCTTCTTTCATCGTCAAATTAGACATAATGAAGGCTTATGATCATGTATATTGGGAATTTATTGACAAAGTGCTTAGAAAATTTGGATTTAAAGCAAAATGGTGTATATGGATTCATTCTTGTTTATCTAGTGCAAATTTTTCTGTGATTATTAATGGTTCTCCTATAGGTTTCTTTGTTGCATCACAGGGAGTGAGGCATGGGTTCCCCCTCTCTCATTTTCTATTCATTATTATGGTTGAGGCGCTTAGTAGATTTATCACTCACAAATAGAATATAGGACTTTGGAGGGGCATCCACATTTCAAATCCATCCATCTTAGTCACTCACTCTCTTTTTGCAGATGATACTATTTGTTTTGGGAATTCAACTATGGAGGAATCCTTGCAGATTAAACAAGTTTTGTAGAAGTATTGTTCAGCTTCGGCTCAAAAGGTTAATGCTTCGAAGTCAAAATTATATGTTTTTAACACAAATGAGGAAGTAAAAGAAAAAATAGTTCAAGTATTGAGTTATCAACAAGCAGAGCTGCCATGTGTGTATCTAGGTGTTCCCTTCTTCAAAGGACCAAACAAATCTACCTATTGGGTTAAGGTGATTGAAAGACTAAAGGCAAGGATTCTAATATGGAAGGCATGGTGGTTATCCCTTTTAGGTAGAATTTTGTTGATAAAATTGATATTATCTGTAATCCCAAACTATTTTTTGGCAGTACTCAAGGCTCTGAAGTTGGTCATCTTAGAAATTGAGAAAATTATTCAAAATTTCCTTTGGAAGGGCAATATAAATGAACAAAAAAGGTGTCGTTGATATCAATATAGAATATGTCTCTGGATAAAACTCAAGGAGGAGTAGGAATACACAATCTTGTAGTTAGGAACAAAGCATTTGGGGCAAAATTAGTGTGGAAAATGTATACAAAGTCGGAAGAAAAGTGGACTAAACTGATGCAGGCTAAATATTTGGATGACATCAATCCCTCGAGAATCCTCACTGGGTCTAACCCTCCAAAAGGTTCAAGTATGTGGAATTTCTTGTTATCATGTAGATCCATCATCACTACATATATTACTTGGGAAGTCCATAATGGACAACATGTGAAGTTTTGGCAAGACTCATGGAATAACAAACCTCCTTTGCAAAATAATCTCGATTTACAGCCAATAAAAGATATCTTGTCTCTTGAATGGGATGAAATTTTTTTGGATTGTGTACAAGAAACAAAAGGGCTAATAGGGAAAGCAATTTGGAAACAGTATTCTGGGGAAGTTCTTTTTGCACAACAAGTGGCTTTTTTTCAACAAGTTTTAGATAGCAGGGTAGTGTTCCTATCGGGGCAGCAGGATAGGATATTGTGGGATCCATAAAAAATGGGGTGTTACTTAGTAAAGGAAGGTTATAAAGCATTAAGTCAGCAAAGTAATCAACTGGTAGCACAAAGGGATTACTCTTTTTGTTGGAGTAACAAAATCTTCCCAAAAGCTGGGGGTTTTGCATGGTTGGCATTGAGAAATCAGATCCTAACAAGTGATCATTTGGAAAAATTGAAAAGAGTTAACCCCTTTAAATGTCCACTGTGTGAAGAAGTATTGGAGAGCATGGATCATCTATTAATACAATGCGCATTTGCACAAGAATGTTAGACATTCATAAAGGGAAAATTAAATCTATATATTCCCTTGCCAAACACAATCTAGGACATGTTTCAGAGCTGGCCACTTTTGTTCAAATCTTCTTTTTTTGCATCAATTTGAAAAGTTACCCCATCTCTTATAGTTTGAAACATATGGTGGGAATGCAATTTGTGTATCTTCAGGAAATTTTTTTCAGTAAAATTGAAAAGGAAATATCAAAGGTAGTTAATGCATATGTTCTTAAGCTCAAGAACACTTCTCCTATCTATACAAGCTGGGATGGTTTTGTTTTGAAGAGTTGGGGATGTATTGCCTTTTGTAGGGAGTTTACATCAAACAAGCAAGCCGAAGGTAAGGAGGGAAGAAGTAAAATGGAATACTCCATCCTCTGAATTTTTAAAGCTTAACTTTGACGGTGCCTCTAGAGGTAATTCGGGAGTTTCAGGAGATAGAATTTGTATTCAAAACTTAGTGGGGAAAGTAATTGTAGCAAGGTCATACCAACTTCCAGTAGGAGCGAATAACGAAGCTGAAGCTCAAGAAATTTTGCTAGGTTTGTAAGCTACTTAAATTTAAGAATTTTGAAATTACACATTGAAGGTGACTCATTAATAATTGTGAATGCTTGTAAGGAAAAGAAGGTTCAATGTTGGCATTTGAAATATATCTTGTAAATAGTTTGGGCATTGTTGGATAAATTTTAGTATTTTATCATAACACACACTTACTAGGAGGGGAATAGGATGGCAAATAAATTGGAAAGTATGGTTTGTCAGGGCACTGAAGTTGAGATTTTGGATGATATTCAAATGCAAGAATATCTGGAAATATTGGAATTAGCAAGGCTTGAAGCGATAATTTACATGTTTGGATAAAGTAAAGATTCAAAGGGATTGTGCTGGGGGAAGTTAGTTGGGTTATAAAATTGGAATGTAGCTAGTTGTTGAAGCTAACGTGTTGTGGAGGGTTCAAGGTATTATAAGTTGTTCAATCAAACATTTGGTGGTGTTGTTAGTAAAGGGTAGTCTTGGGTGCAGTCAGTTGATTACAATTATGTGTGACATTGATGGTACAAAGAAGTACAAATTGCACACTCAATCATTCAGTGGTGGCATCAACGGAGGGAAGATTTTATGCTAACGATGTATTTTGTGTTTTGCAAGTATGATCTCATGATCTGACATCATTCTCTTATAGGGCTTTGCATCATTTCTACCTATTTCTAATGCAAGCAAGGGTAATTGGTGATCGTCATTTGCTAGTCGATAATAGTATGGAATTTTGGCCATGAAACTATAGAGTACCTATTCCAGTTTGGCCATGAGATATACCCTTCTTACAGTGCATTGAGATAGAACATCTGCAACAAGTATTTAAGCCAATCCACACTGAGAAGAGATTTTATGTCACGAAGTCACCCAAAATCCAAACTTGAGAACATTTGGTTAGAGGTTGTGAAGTTTTGAGAACCACCAATGGACTGCCAAAGAAGAGTCAAGCTTTTTTAGATCCTTTGAACTTATAAATAGAGGAGTCAGTGATATAATTTTATGTCATGAAGTCACTAGAAATCCAAACTTGAGAAC
>VDFB02283438.1:0-13244 GCA_007258455.2 Sequoia sempervirens | reverse complement strand
CTTAGTATTCTGGATGTTCAACATATATATATATATATATATATATATGGATTTTAGAATTCGAGCTCTACAAAAAGGTATTTTTATATTTTTCATGAAAGTACCCCTAGTTGGAGATATCTAGATTTGAAGCTGAATTTTTATTTAATTTTCTCCAAAAGAGGAATTTGTTAGTGTAAATAAGGTCATTATCAAAATAATTATCTTATCACCCTTTTTAGGTTGACCCATTCAAACAACCTAAGTTTACATAGAGGTTATTTATCTATTTTCTCACCTCATGCAAACTTCACACATGTCCTCACACTTGTCTCATGTTAGCTAACATGTGTTACATATTTTTTTTTGGGGGGGGGGGGGTAGTCAGACATTCAGTCTTACCTTCTCACCTCCTATATCTTCTCTTTATATACAAGGTACTCATTGTACACTTTACACACTCTCATTTCTATTTGATAGACATGTTCTTGTGCCCATTGTTCACTTGTGGAGATATCAATATTCTTTCTTTCAAATATTGGTTGCTTTAAAATGGTATATGAGTCATGAATTACAAGTTCCTTCCCAAATTTGAATGAATCTAGCACTCAACCCTAGCAACGGAGTTTTTTGGAACCAAACATCTACATCACCATTAAATCTAAAAGGCCAGAGAAATTAAAAAATAGCTTTTTGTTTAGAAAAGTTTGATTTTATTTTTTTGCAAAATGTTCAACCCTTCTACCCCGTGGTATCCCTTGTACTTTGATATTGTGGAATTTATGACTATTTTGGCCTTATTACAATCATTAATCATTATAATACCTATTGGATGTAATTTATCCTAGTTTGTTGAGTTTCAAACCCTTGGTAGAATATTGAAAGACAACACACCATTGTGCTATGATATCTACCATTGGTGATACCCTCTACATTTTTCCATGCCCTCATCGACTACCCAAGTAGCACTTTTCACTTAATGACATCTCTTCTGATTTGGGTGATCATATAGTTCAACCATGTCTACCTCGTTAAAGTTGACCATCAAAAAATGGACAAAATCATGGTGTAGAGGAACTTCCATTAAGAGATACTCTCATAAGACAAAGGGGAGTATCAATGCTTACCGCACTCAAATCATTCTTCAGTATTGTATCTCCAAATGTAAGAGAGATTTCATTAGTGGGTACATTCAACACTATCTACATCTTTTTTAATAGTGTTTGCACTATAAACTCTATCTAATTCAGTCAAAGCATTGTCTATGTTTGTCTGCATAAACACATGATGCCTTAATATTTTCCTTGCTATCCAATTTCTTGAAACCATTTTATTGTCTATTTTCACCATTGTCTAGAATAACAACCATCTTTGTTTGTATTGGACTATCTAGTGTATAAGAAAAGCGTTAAAAGGAGTTTTTTAGGCCTAACATATGTTGAAAATGTAGCTTGGAAGATAAATCTTCCAGCCTGGAACCGTGTCACCCAGGTTGGAGAGATTAGATAAAATTTCCTGCTTTTCTCCTTGTTATCTTTTACACACTTGTCAATTTGGCAATTCCTTTTTAGAAACAGCTTTGTCTTCTTTCTAAGATTAATCTCTACTTTGCCTCACCATTGGTGAATAAGAGATTATAAAAAGGGATTGATGTGTGTATTGTAGGAGACAGTTTGAAGGCTTTTTCAGGAAATGACACAGGAAGAAAGGGAGATTGCAGTGAACAGAAGAAGGATTTGAACATTATCCAAATTTTGCAGTATTGTTGTGGATGCCAAGTTCTGGCAGTTGTTGTAAATTCTTCCTTTCTATAGTAATAAAATCTCTCTCTTTGAATTCTGGTTTTTCCCTAGAGTTAGGGGTTTTCTAGGGTAAATCACTATGTCAAGTGTGATTAGTTTTCTCTAATTTTCTGTTGCATTCAATATTTTAGTGAATGGTGTTGTGCATGCTTTAGTTCTTTGTTTTAGTAATTTAACTTCTGTTATTCAAATTCCTGAGTTTAAACAATAGTGAATTTATTGGTGGGTTTCACAACACCAATAGAGGAGGCATATTTTTCACATGGTATCAGAGCAAATACTCTGAAAGAGAAAACTAGGGTTTAATCACACAAGTGCAAGTTTTGATTTTCTTTTTGTGTCCAGGGGAGGTTTAAGTTCAAGGGTTTCAGCAATGGCAGCAGCTGGATGAAAGATTCAGACAGACTTGAGGGGGCTTCAAACTTTGGCATGTGGAAAGCAAGAATTCTTCTGTTACTGGAGGAGAATGGTTTGAAGGAATATGCAACCACTACCGTTTTTGTTCCGACAGATATTACGCTACTAGCGACCTATCGGAAAGAAGATTCCAAAGCTAGACACATCGTTATGGATGGGGTGAAGGATCACCTTGTTCCTCATATTACAGATTCAGACACCTGAAAAAAGATGTATGATGCCATACTCAACCTGTACCAGAGTTCTAGTTTGAACAGGCAGTTGATTCTCAGGGATAAGTTGAGAAACACCAGAATGAAGAAAGGGGAGAGCATTGTGGACTACCTTACTAGGATCATAATAGTAAAAGATGAGCTGGTAACTGCCGGGGTAGCAATACCAGATGATGAGGTTATCAGGATTGCATTGGCAGGATTCACAAAAGATTGGGACATCTTTGTCAAAGTTGTATCTGGACAGAAAGATATTCCTAATTGGGATTGTTTGTGGACTGATTTCACTCAGGAAGAGTTACAAATGATTTATGTTAATGGAGGCAGCAGCAGTGGTCGTAAGGGTGAGGTGGAAGAGAATGTTGCTCTTGCCAGCAAAGGCAAAGCTAAGAAAGGCTCAAGCAGTGAGTCTACCTCAAAAGGAGACAAGAAGAAAAAGAAAGACCTAAGTAAAATTAAATGTTATGGTTGTGATAAGCTAGGACACTATGTCAGTCAATGTCTGAATCGGAAGAAAGGAGACAATAAGAAGAAGCAGACAACAGCTTCAGCGGATGTTGATGAGCTATCCTCTAGACTAGAATATGAGTTCGCTCTTCTAAACTGCTTATCTAGCTCGAGCACTACAGGGGTCTGGTATATTGATAGTGGTGCGTCATGCCATATGATAGGAGTTAGAGAAAACTTCTCCAACTACAAAGCAGAAGAAATAGGCTTCCAGATAAAAATGGGAAACAAGTCCACATGCACTCCAGTTGGGAGAGGGACTGTTTCATTTCAGAGGGAGTCAAGCAGTGATATTAAGATCAAAGATGTATTGCATGTGCTAGGGATGTACATGAATCTGATTTTAGTATCTTCCCTTGAAGACAAAGGGTACAGCGTACTCTTTCAAGGACAAAAGGTGTATTTAAAACACAAGGACTAGAAGAAGGTAAAGCAGATTGGAGTTAGAAGTGACAATTTATACATATTGCAGTTTGAAACTCCAAAGGCACTAGTGAGCAGCAATAGCATCAAGGAAATAGGAGAGCTATGGCATAGACGGATGAGACATATACACCATGGGGCATTGAAATTGCTCAGAGAAACCGTGATAGGAATTCTAGAGTTGAGTGCAGAGCACGGTGACGCATGTAAAGGGTGTGCACTCGGGAAATTTTCAAAGGCAGCCTTTCCTAGAAGTGACAGTAGAAGTACAGGTGTTCTTGACTTGATACATTCTGATATTTGTGGTCCCATGTCTACTCAGTCTTTGAGGGGTTATGAGTATTACGTAACCTTCATTGATGATTTCTCTAGGAAGACCTAGATATATTTCTTGAAGGCCAAAGATGAGGTCTTCAGTCGCTTCCAAGAATTCAAAGCTCTTGTGGAGAATATGACAGGCAGGAAGATCAAGGTTCTTCGGATAGACAACGGGGGTGAGTATAAAAGCAAAGTCTTCCAGGAGTTCTGTACCAAAGAAGGAATCAAGAGAGAGTGGACTGTTCCCTACAACCCACAACAAAACGGGGTTGCTGAGCGTAAGAACAGGGCAATTGTTGAAGCAACCAGGGCCATGTTGTTTGATCAGGATCTGCCTAAGTATCTTTGGGCAGAGGCTTGCAGCACAACAGTCTATATTCAGAATAGAGTACCTCATAAGATTTTGGGAAAAATGACACCAGAAGAAGGCTTTACAGGGAAGAAGCCCGAGGTCGGGCATTTTAGGATCTTTGGCAGTATAGCATATTGTCACGTACCATCAGAAAAAAGAACCAAGTTAGATTCAACTGTAGAGAAAGGTTTCTTTGTTGGATACAATGAAACCTCCAAGGCATACATGATCTTTATTCCAGGGACGAGGAGGATCATAGTGAGACGTGATGTGAAGTTTCTGGAGGAGAAAGCCTTCAGAAAATCTCAGGATTTGCCAGCAGTTGAACAGAGTCAGTAGATTGAAGCTCCAAAAGTGGATCAAAAGTCTCAGGTACAGGGCACTGTGACAGGAACAAATACAAATACAGGTACCTTGGGTGAGTTGAGTCCATAGGATCAGGAGTAGCAGAATAAGGAACAAAAAGCTCCATCTATTGGTGTATCTCCTACTAGCGGGAGAAGAATTAGTCGAGTGGAAACTCAGATTGCGCAAGATGCTCAGGAGTTTATGGGAGCTCCTAGAATGAGTGGCAGGGAGAGGAGACCACCAGCTAAATATTCAGATTATGTGGCATTAATAAGCGAGCTCATTGACAGTGAGCCTTCCAGTTATCAGGATGCTGCACAACAACAAGTTTGGCAGGATGCTATGGTGGAAGAATACAACTTCATCATGAAGAACGATGTCTGGGAGGTAGTGCCAAGGCCTATAGATAAGGCAGTGGTTGGTTCTTGCTGGATCTATAAGATCAAGCATGTTGCAAATGGTAGCATAGAGAAATACAAAGCCAGGTTCATGGCCAAGGGGTTCTCTCAGAAGGAGGGAATAGACTATGATGAGACATTCACTCCAGTGGCCAGATATACCTCCATACGAGCTGTGATCTCATTAGCAGCACAACTGGGATGGCAGATCCATTAGATGGATGTCAAGATGACTTTCCTAAATGGAATCATAGAGGAAGATGTGTACATCAAACAACCAGAAGGTTTTGTGGTGCATGGGAGTGACTCTCATGTTTGTAGGTTAAAGAAAGCACTATACAGACTTAAGCAGGCACCCAGAGCGTGGTATGAGCACATAGATAGCTACTTGCAGAGCATGGGATTCGTGAAGAGTGAGGCGGACTCCAACCTTTACTATCTCATGATGGGGGGTGAACCACTCATCCTAGTTTTGTATGTGGATGATTTATTTATGACTGGTTCACCGAGGCTCATAGAGGATTGCAAGAGGGACCTAGCAGCAGAGTTCAAGATGAAGGATTTGGGATTGATGCACTATTTTCTGGGACTAGAGGTGTGGCAGACAGAGGGAGAGATTTTCCTTGGTCAAGGGAAATATGCTATGGAAATCTTGAAGCGATTCAGAATGTTGGACTGTAGACCCATGTCTACACCAATGGTTACAAATTGGCAGAAGATCAATGCATCAAAGTAGGAGACAGTAGACCCCACCTTGTATAGACAGCTTATTGGGTCATTGATGTATCTGGTCAATACAAGACCAGACATTTGCTTTGCAGTCAACTCTCTTAGTCAGTTCATGGTAGAACCAAAGAGAATACATTGGATAGCAGCAAAGCATGTGTTGAGGTATCTACGCGGTACAATTGAGTATGGGTTGAGATATACTCGGGGTGATGGTGTCAAGTTGATTGGCTACACTGATGCAGACTGGGCTGGTAATGTAGTAGATAGGAAAAGCACTTCGGGGTGTTGTTTCAGCATGGGATCAGGGGTTGTCTCTTGGTACAACAGGAAACAGAAGTCTGTTGCATTAAGCTCTACAGAAGCAAAGTACATGGCAGCAAGCATGGCAAAATGTGAGGCCATATGGCTTCAGAAGCTGTTAGTAGCATTGTTTGGTCAGGAGCTAGAATCGACCATCATTCACTATGATAATTAGAGTTGCATAAAACTCTCTGAGAATCTTGTATTTCATGATAGGTCAAAGCATATTGACATTAGATATCACTTTATCAGGGATTGTGTATAGCGTGGATTAGTTCGACTACAGTATATATCTACAGATGAGCAGGTTGCAGACATCTTAACGAAGGCCTTGATGAAAAGCAAGTTTGTCTTCTTCAGGGACAAGTTAGGTGTAGTAGAGAACACCTTCCTCGCTAAGAGGGAGTGTTGAAAGTGTAGCTTGAAAGATAAATCTTCTAGCCTGGAACCGTGTCACCCAGGCTGGATAGATTAGATAAACTTTCCTGATTTTTATCTGCCTTATCTTTTACGCACTTGCCAGTTTGGGAATTCTTTTTTAGAAACAGCTTTGTCTTCTTTCTAAGATTAATCTCTGCTTTGCTTCACCATTGGTGAATAAGAGATTATAAAAAGGATAGATGTGTGCATTGTAGATATACAGATTGAAGGTTATTGCAGGAAAGGACACAGGATCAAAGAGAGGTTGCAGTGAATAGAAGAAGGAGTTGAATATTATCCAAGTTTGCAGTTTCATTGTGGATGCCAAGTTCTGGCAGTTATTGTAAATTTCTTCTTTTCTGCTTTAATAAAATCTCTCTTTGAATGCTGGTTTTTCCCCAGAGTTAGGGTTTTTCCAGGGTAAATCATTGTGTCAAAGTGTGATTGGTTTTCTCTGCATTCAGTATTTTAGTGAATGGTGTTGTGCATGCTTTAGTTCATTGTTTCAGTCATTTGATTTCTGTTATTCGAATTTCTGAGAATAAACAATAGTGAATTTATTGCTGGGTTTCACAACACCAATAAGGGAGATGTATTTTTCACAGCTTAGGACATTTATTTTGCACCAGAAAATAAAAAAATACAGTGCATATCATTACTACTTCATTGTTAAGCATATTAGCATTCACTTTCTAAGCATTTCAACATCTTAGCATCAATCATAAAAACAAACAAGCAAACTGAATCTCAAATCAGCAACTACAGAAATTGTCAGCCAAATGTTTCACAAATTTCCTAAAGCAGAATTTGAAGAGTTTTGGGTCAAATTTAGCAAGGATCTTTACAGTGGTACCAGTGCAAATATGCGTCGCACTCGTCCTCGCGGTGGGGGAAGAGGAAGGGAGATAGTGCTTGGCTGAGGTTAGGAGCATCCAAGTGAGCCACAGGGCTATATCGACTATAAACCCTAGAAAAGTCGTAGCCATCTCAGGCTACAAAATACAGAGAGATGGAGTGCCGCTCTTCTCAGGAAAGCAAAGGTATTTGAGCAGATTTCTCAGTAGCTTTCTCTGTGCTTCTTTCCTATCCATGGATGGAACTTTGTCAGTTGCATGACAGTCTATTTATAGCTGTGAGTTTTGGAAGGGAAAGATTAAGAGTATTTTTGTGTGCCGCCCAATTGGAAGGATTGGACAATGAATGGTGATGATAATGGGTATTGATGTTTGCAATTGAAACAAACGGTTACTTGCCTTTCCCCCAGTGCATTCAACCATTTATGAAGCTCTCATTTTTTAACAGGCAGAAGGATGCTAGCAAAGGTTGAGGAGTTGGGTTTTATACCTACCAGCTGTGCTTGGTTGAAGGTTTCTAAAGCCTTCAAAATGTCCACAAGAAGTAAATAATTTATGCTACAGAAACCTCCAAAATTCGAACAGTCGCCTCTAATGGCTCTACACTTTCATTTCAACTTGGAGGTAATGCTCTTACTTGAATATCTTTCAAATTCTCTGTAAACTTGGTGGAAATTTTGAAACTAGAAGAACCCGACTATTTTAGCATTTTGAGATTTAAATTATTATTAAGCCTCCATGTTTTTGGAACTAGGTTGAATGAATTAAGTTAAAAAGGATAATTGATATTCTTTATGGTTATTATTTTGTTACCCTTGGATATGTTCTTCTACATGGGGTTTTAAATTTGGTTAGACTGGAAGGCAATGATGGTCATCGTAAGGAGGGTGCACTTAGAAAACATAATTCAGCTATTGCACCTTGTGCAATGGGTACGCCGAAGAGGTGTGAAAGGTCAATTAGGGAAAAAATGGTTTATTTTTTGCACACATTTGTGTAGTAAATAAGATCAATTGATAGATCATTTAAAAAATGGTTTTAATATTATTATTATTATTATTTTATTACTTTATTATAGAATAATATTTATTCAATATTTTTCTTTCAATTATCTAAATTATTCTATATAAATAAAATAAAAAAAGTTGTTTTTAAAATTGATTTTAATATATTATTATGTATAAAAAATTACTTTAATAAAAATTATTTAATATTTGTTTATTTCAATTATTAATTTTGTTATATAAATAAACAAATTTTCATTAAAATTGATTTTAAAATATTATTATTTACATTATAAATAAATATAATATGAAATTGGAAACAAAATATAAATGATAATTATATAACAATTTTTCATTAAAATTGATTTTAAAATATTATTATTAGTATTAAAAAAATTACATTATAAATAAATATAATATGAAGTCGTCTACTTCATCATTAGTTATTATATTTTTTACAGGGTTTCTATTAAAAATATCTACCCCTGAATTTGAAAGCGTGTTCCCCTTGAAACTGACGGTTCACCTACCGAGGAAACGAATATTTTGTTTCTCCTGAGAAAGTGGGAAAGTTCATAATGGGTTGACGTGCCACTGAAGGCAGGGAGATTAGAGGCATGATGCACGCAGGAATAAACAACCAGACAAACCGTATGCCATCAAAAAAATGCCGCGAAATAAAGGATGTTGTAACGCGAAACCTAAGTGTGCCCACACGGGCCGTAATTTTAGTGAAGTGACATCGGGCAAGCAAAACCGACAAGCAAAGAAAGAAAGCAAGAAAACACGATGTAAAAAATGGTGGACTGCTTGAAATTCATTTGAATGTCAACCAAGCCCTGTAAAATGCGTCGCTTTGGACCTGCTCGACAGGAAAATGAGCTGAAAGCTCATATAAGACATGCCTTCTGTAATTTTGCCACTTACTGCATAAGTTGAAGTAATGTGAGAAAGGCAGCGATAAGGCTCATCAGGCCATGTAGCGGCCCCAATTGCACGAAAGCAACAAATAGCAGGTTGTGGAAAAAGAGAGGCATCTAGGCAAATTTAAAAAAACCCCACGACACTGTATCTAATCATTAAACTTCTGTTTCTGAAAAAAAGGAGTGGAAGGCCAGAAGGAAAAGGGGTAGGGGGGAATGGATGGCATTGCAAGGGCAATAGGAGAGAACGGCATGAGGGAGAGGGAGAGAGAAAGAGAGAACACATAAATATTTGCAGCCATGAATGAAGAGACGTAGGGTCATAGAGATGGAGAGGGCACACAAAGAAAAAGACGTGGAGGGAAGACAAATGGAGAAACATAAAATCGGGTGCAAAAGAGAAGACATGAGTAGAGAGGGAGGAGAAGAAGTCAAGGGTGAGTGGAAGGCGTAGAAGCAAATGGGAGTAGAATGAAGTCATGTTAGGCTAGACAAAATCCCTAAAGGAAACATGGACTCATGGAATGCAAAGATTGCAAGATATGCACTAAATGGATCTATTGAAAAGACTTTAGAAACTTTCAAGAAGATGCAATTTGGCAAGTTGAAAGCTTAAGTCTAAAACTTATGCCCATCATCAATTCCATTTAGCATAACATAACAATTTAAATAAAGTTTCATTTGTTCATATTCAGATCTTCTCGCATCCCATCATCAATTGACTTTTGCTATAAATAGTTAGTCTTAAGAAAAACAATTTACATTTTCTTGCGAGTTTTTCCCTCGCCCTTCAATATATTGCTAGAGTATATCTTGCTATCGGTGTAACCATTGCACCTCGTTGAGGTGCAAGTGCTAGTTTTAGAAATCTTTTAGATTTATTATTTATTATTAGTTCATGTCATGGAACTATAGTAAGGGGTGGTTTCTAACTAGTGATTAAACATTTTTAACTTTTCAAATTTCAAAAATTATTTTTCCTCAATTTTATTGGCTACAAAATTTTGAGCGATAGGGAGCATAAACTTTTTATCGGAGCATAAAGACCATAATCAAAAAAATATTTAGCTTAATTTTAGGAAAAATTTTGGACTCTTCAAAATTTGTTTACTTGTTATATTTTTCATTCTATTCATTTATTTACTTGTCATGTCTTAAATAAAATATAATTCAAATAATAAATTCAAATATATAAAATAATCTAATAAAAAAAATTAAATAAATAATGTGTTTTTAATATATTATATTATTAATTGCAGAACAATATATTATATTATTAATTTAACAACATATTATAATATTGTAATATATATACTATATAATACATATGTAACATACATAATATCTAATATATAATTTTAACATCATATTATAATATTTTAATATACATACAATTATAATATGTGCATATATTATAATTTTACATTTTAATTTTAAATTATGTAATATATTATCTTTTAATAATTCTAATATATTTTTAAAATATGGAGAGGCGTTCGTGGCCTTGCTTCAGGCGGCATGAAGGCTTTCGTTACAGAGGAGGTGCAGGTTCCAGATGGCCTTTTAACAATCGCCTTAAAAGAGACCAAGACAACGAAGCACGAAATGCAAGAAACTTAAGGGAGTGGTCATGGAAGGGTCCGGTGAACGCTAAGAACTGGAAACGGAACGAAGTTTCTAGATTTAGGGAGGCTAGGGAAAGGATGGGATCGGACTTTGATGGTTTTCGAACATTGTATTCTAGCCAGAGAGTGGATTTCAGGGTGGTACAAAAGAAGTTTTGGCGCCCAAGACCCTCCAACGAAGCAACTACGGTTTTAGAGGTATGCCCAAATTCTAGTTATAATAGGGTTGTGTCCCTTGTGGTTGAAAATGAAGAATGGTGTGAATCAGTCTTTTTTCTCAAGGATAAGGCTTTTTTCATGAAGTGGGGGGGCGCATGGCCTGTTTTCTCAAAGATTTTCTCATGGTGTAAAGAGCAGTGAGGGGAGGGTGTGGAGCTTAAAACTTTAGAAAATGTGTTCTATCTGGTTATATGTTCCTCGACTCGGGATAGAGACTAGATTCTCAATAGTGGGCCTTTCTTTATGGAAGGGAAGGGTTTTTCCTTCAAAGAGTGGAAACCTAATTTCAAACCTTGTGAAGAACACACCAGAACTGTTCTGATTTGGTTAAAGCTCCCTGGCCTCCCTCAGGAATACAAGGATCAGTAAACCCTAAAGCTGATTAGTAATAGAATTGGTGACTTTTTGATGGCGGAAGAAGCAATTGATAAATCTGATCTCAGCATGTATATGAGAATTTGTATTAATTGGAAAATGGCACATACTCTCCCAGACACTGTTGAAATTAAATCAGGTTCAGGTGTATGGAAAGAAAAGATAATGCTCGAGAATGTAATGGAATCATGTTCGAAATGTAAAGCCTTTGCACACCCTGTTGGGTTGTGTAAAGAAGGTGATAAAGGAAAGAAGACAATGCAAAAACTTTTAGCTGAAGAGATCATAAATATTTCAGAAGGCAACCAATGGGAAAGTCAGTGGAATGATTTGGACTGGTGGTAAGGCAATCTCATGAAGGAATTTGCTCAATGACTAGTAGCTTTCAAGTCTCAGGGGGTAGGGCTCAAAAGGGTGTTGTGGATAAATTTTTTGAGAATATCAACAAGGTTGCAAGCTATGATGTCGGGGAGGATTTGGCAGGTTCAGTAAGGTCTGATTTGGTGAAGGTTGTTTCAGTTTTCGAAGATCAGCTTCAGGGATGGGAGTTATTATAGGGTGGGGATGATCTTGTTGGAGATTGTTGCAAGTGCTTGGAAGCCAAAGATAGCGCGGACCAAGGTAAGAAGGATGGCGGTCAAACACTAGGTAGAGAGGAGAGTGTAAATAATGAAACTGGTGGAAAAAGAGAGGGGAACGTAAGCCTTTCTACAACAAAGACCCCTCTGATCTTCGTCACACAGTTGAATACAACAAAGATGGTTAATCCTATTGTGCATGATCAATGTATCAGTGGCGTTGATCATATTTTTTGGAAGGATGTTCTAGAGGCAGAGGAGGAAGAACCCTTATACAAGGATATCCAGATATCTCCCATCAGAAACCTTGAGAGTTCTTTTGAAGGAGTGAAAGACAGCGGTGGTAACTCCTTAGACTTGGAATCGGAGGATGATTCAAATGATTATCTAGATGGGGAGGATGTTTTGGGTTTTCATTCTGGCGTAGGTGTTTTCGGGACAAGGTCTTTGGATCAAACATCCTCATTACAAAAAAAATCCAAGGTGGGTGAGAAGAAGAGGCGAGGACCTAAATCCAATAGGGTAAAGTTGGAGATGGCGGGCAATGCTGCCGGCCAAAGCAAATTGAGATCGAGAAAAGGCTATGCCTTTTCCCGGAGGCAATGAGAACGCTTTCGTGGAATGTCAGGGGCTGCAATGCCCCTGAAAAGATTCGCTTGATCAAGAGGTGTCTTGATCAAGCAAGGCCGGATATAGTTTTTCTTCAGGAAACAAAGATTAAGGTAGATGGTTTTGATTCTTTCTCAAGGTGTTTTCAACAGTGGAATTGCAAGTTAGTTGAGGCTCAGGGAGCCTCGGGGGTCCTTGTTGTACTATGGCGGGTCTCTGTTGTTGAGGTGGAAGTGGTTAGACAAGACAATTGGTGGTAGTTGTTGAAAGTCTTTTCAAATCAGTTACATATAAGTTTCTTTGTATTAAATGTGTATGGCCCTAATAACCCAATACTTAAGAAACGGTTATGGCAAGATTTATCAAAAAAATTGAAATAGGATATTGTTAACATGTATATTATTGGAGGATATTTTAATGCTCTTCTTCGCCCTTCTGATAAAATGGGGGGAGTTGGATGGAATGGTCAAAGTCACAGGGACTTCAGTGCCTTTGTGTTGGAAAATGGTCTGATTGAGCTCCCTTTCAAATCGGGTGATTTTACCTGGACTAATAGGAGTGAATTTTTAAACATTGCTGAGAGATTAGACTGCTTCTTTATTGTTGGGGATTGGTCTGGCACTCATTGGACTTGTATGGCAGAGATATTACCGATCACTGGTTCTGATCACTACCCGATCTGTGTCAGGATTCAAGACAATACGGCCCCAGATAGATGTCCTTTCAAGTTCGAGGCAATGTGGTTGAGGGACATCAATTTTAAATCTCTTGTGGAGAGCTGGTGGCGGCATCCTCAAGATCTTACTGGTAATAAAGCTTTTATATTTTTCAAAAAATTGCAGTATTTGAAGG
>VDFB02283437.1:0-33541 GCA_007258455.2 Sequoia sempervirens | reverse complement strand
TATTTCACCAATCTACAATTTCATGTGCATCTCTGAATTTTGTTGCATCCTTGAATTTTAATTTATCTCTAGCAAGAGCTCTTCTCACACATGCACCTGCTCCATCATGTTCTCCTTTACCATGTCTATCTTCAAAAAACTCCACATGCGTTGGATATCATTTTCCTTGTAAGCTCTGCATAACCAATAAAACATTCTAGCATTCTTGAATTATCTTGTACAATTATCCGACCATATGAGATGTTCTCTCACTTGAATTTCTCTTTATTTTAATTTTTTATAAAATATATTAAAACAATATTGAACAAAATCTAATGAGTATAATCGATTATCACGAACATAAAAATGGTACTCTCTCAAAAAATCTATTATCTTATGTACTATTGTTTGCATTTCTATGTACAATATGAACAAATATGGCTACCTGCACTGAATTATAATATTGGGATTGGATTTCCTCTTGTGGAGCAAGAGTATAGTTTTCTACAAAATCAACAACTGCCAATATAGTTCCAATTGAAAATGTGTTTTTACATGTACAAAATTGACCATCAAGCCATCAAATCATATTGAGAGTGTTTGACATATTTGGGTACAATCTTATCTTTAAATTATCTAATGAATGCATGCACACTAATTTTTTTTATGATTAGCTCACAATATTTTCCAATTTTTCCATCCTTTAAAGAATATTTAACATTTTTGAATTTTTTAGCATCCACTGATTGTTGTCCAAATTCATGTAAACTAATTTCATGCATACATTCTCCTAATAATGAAAGGCTGCCACATATATTGCATTGTTAGAAATACTTACATTTAAATAAGTGTCCATTAAATGGTTCACAAAACAAACCTGCTATAAAATCCTTGATTTTTTCAGGTGGCATATTAATACCACAAATGTCTTGCATAATTTCATCAGTATGCAAAGTACAATGTATATATCAAAAAATATCATAATAATAACAAAATTGTATGAGTTTTACAACAAGAAGAGATTCGTTATTTATTAATTTTGACATACCAAGGTGTACATTTTTCAAATGATCTTTGACTTATGCTAATATTTGGCAAGATTGAATCATCTAAAAAAATATTTATTTTTTTAATTCAAGGGGTAAACGCTTTTGAACCGGAGCTATGAACCGGAATACAACCACTCAACAATACCACCCAGTGGGGTTTTGAACCTTAATTGCTTGAAACAACAATGCCACCTTTAAGCCATCACACCATGCCAATATGGCTTAAAAATTATAAAATTTAGTTTGAGTCATATCTAAGAGATGTTTTGGATGAGGGTAATGGATTTTTGATCCCACCCTTAATTTTAAAACATATCTAATATTAGGTGATAATCTTGTATTATCATGCCAATATTTTTCAATTAAGATTTGATTTCATTAGTTAATTTCATATCCGACCTTGGGAGTCTACCACTAAAACTCCAACAATGATAAATTGGATCATTTTCAATACTTTCTCTTCTCTTAGCTGCTCTTATCAATGTTTTGGGATTTACTTTTATATATTTACTAATCTTACTCAACATTATTTTATTTGGGGTTAGTTTAATGCTTGTGATTGTTATTACTGGCTGTTGCATTCTTATCTTTAGATGAGCTTTTATTTCCTATAGAGATCAATTGGAAACACTACATATGACTCATTTCTACTAAATCATCTTTCTTTTTTGTGTTAAAAAATGCTTTATTTTTCATCACTTTTAAATTATTTTCCATTTCATCAATTGCATCATGAGTTGACATTGAAATCCTAATTTATTTCTATAAAAAAATCTATATAATCTATTTCCATGAGTTCTCATTTGTCTCCAAGAAATTTTACTAGGAAGGTTATCTGAGACATCTCTTTCAATTGTAAAAAAAATATTTTCATTTTCATTCATACAAGGGGTTTCATTTTTCGTTTTCAAACATACAAGGTATTTCATTCGTATTTTCATCAATATGTAAGGGATTTCATTCTCATTTGCATTCATACAAGATATTTCATTATTATTTTGTTTTTCCATTGTTTCACTAACATAATTGATATCATTATTGGTGTATCCAGCTTCATCTGAACAACTAAGATCATTATTATCAAAATAAGGGTTTGAAGACATATCTAGATAAATTGTTTGAATAGGTGCATTTTCCATATCATTGAGAGGTGGATTTAAAGACGTACTCAAAGTTGTTTGCATAGTCACTATTTTCATATTATTCAAAGTTGAAGTTGAAGGCATAGTTGGGTTTGTCTCTATAATTGCATTTTCTTCCATATTCACCATTTCCACATTTGCATCATCTACATTCATCTCATCCTTCATGGTCTACTCTTCTAGATTAATGGAACTAGATGCTTCCAAATTTTTCATTTGAAAAATCCTTGTTCTTCTATCTCTTTGTCTTTTTGCCTCCATCTCTTTATTTGCTTCAATTTCTTCGGGTGTCATTAACTTTCTACATTTTTTTCTTTTCCTTTGATTTGATCCTATGATTACCAAACCCTCTTGATAAAAAAGAAATGATTTTTAACCTATTTTCCAATTGCTACCTCCTTCAAATTTTGAAATAACACTATATATGGAGATCCTTTATTCTATAAACTTTGAAGTACAGAAACCTATGAATACATCCAGAATCCCTCTTTTTCAATTCTTCTTGAGAAAAATCCTTGTACTTGATTCCACTTCAGAAAATTCAACTTGTGATTGTCTCCTTGAAAAATTGAATAGAATATGACTTGTTAAGAGATTGCACAAGACAAAATTGAATTAAAAATTACAAAAAATGGTGTTGTCGATCCATACTACAGAAAAGGAATGTTGCAAAAAAGGTGGTGAGTCAGTTTTTTCCAAATTGGGAAAAAAAAAGATATATCATAAACGGATAACCATTTAGAAATGAGTACCCATTCTATTTTAGAATGGGATCCCGTTCTAAATTAAAACCTGTTCCTAATTCAAACGAGAAAATTAGGAATGGGTAGTCGTTTATATTTTAGAACGAGTGCTCGTTTTAAAACGAGTACTCGTTCCTTAAAGCTAGAATCCCCAAGCCACCTTTTGTTTGGGTTTTAGGCTCGGGAAAGGTTTGGCAACCTGACCCTTAGCCTTTGACTTGCAACTAAAAAACTAAGGCAGATTCAAGAGAATTTTCCAACTTTGGCAATATAGCTGATGGACTTTTTTTCAAAATTAATCTATGAAATTAAAACCCATTATAGATCACGATTTCTAGTTTTCAAATATATTTTTTAAAAAAAATTGATTATGTTTTCTATTTTTTAATTAATTTCTAATAAAATTGGTCCATAAACTTGAAATATCAGGGTTTTTTTTGTTTTTTAATAACATTTTATTTGTTATTTTTTTTGCAAAAAAAAATATATGACTTCAATCTTCATACAATTCTCTATACAATGAAAAATAAATAAATAAATGTTTAGTTTAGGTCCAATTATGTTGTTTGTACACGTTAATTTTTTAAAACAGAAATTAGGGCCAATAAAAATTAAATAAATAAAAAATATTTAGAAAAAAATTACAAAAAATAATCCTCATCAATATTCAGGTTGTTACATATCTTTCGCCAAAATGGATTAGAAAAATACTTTTATTTAGGTCAAAAAGCGGTGTCCGTACACGTGCATGGTATGATAAAAAAAAGGTGACTTTTAAAAAGTGGTTTTTATACATGCTTATTAAAATTTAATTTGTATCATATGGGTATTAGAATAAATTTCATATTCAGAAACTAGATTCAAAATACTAAATTTTGTATTACTAACTTTTTTAAAGATTCAATGTGTAAGTGCTTCAAATTTTCAGTCCAAGTGTGACAAATTTTGAAAACAACAAAAACACCAATTTTTTGAGCTTTTTGTGGATCCAACTTCTTGCATCAGCCCTCCACATGTCTTCAACTTCAAACTGATATTTTTACATGAAATTTGAAAAGACTCCAACATGTGCATCCCCCTCCCAATGATCATACCCATCAAACCTTGGCATCAACCTTTACTAATTAACCCAAGAGAGGTAAAGTTGCTTGTAAATCAGATCAATTGGGACAATAGAGGATGGAGAAACTTGTTTCTCAATAATATCAAGGTACCTCTATGATCTTATGGTCTTAATTATTTCTTCGCATTATTTTTCAAGCTCATAGAACTCATTTATCTTTAACTTGTTTTCAAGTATGGATGCTTGTGGGTTTGAATTTGAAAATTTATATTTTTATTGGGTTGTATGAACAGCAGGAATGATCATCCTTATAATATTTTTGAACACGTGCTCTATCATATCATATAGGGTTTGAGTAATACATTACACTTGTTGAAGTACCCCTAGGGTAAATGAATCCATTCTAGCTACCATGGCTAGTAACAACCAATTATGTAGGGTAGAAGATAGAGTTGAAAGCATTTTTTCTTTACTAAGAAATAAAGGATGCTTAAAATTGGAAGAGAATGGGGTACTTTATCCTCTGGTCCAATCACTTTGATTTGTGTTCATGAAACATTAACATCAGTAGTTCAAAATTTTCCTCTGTGACAACAAAGTCACCACCTCACAAAAGTGAGGAAAACCTTAAAGCACATGAACCTCCAAGGTACAATTCTAATTTTGGGTCATAGCCACCAATAGAGTCTTCAATGTCTTCTCGACCCAACAAACCTTTTCATTCATGGTGTCATTTTGTTGGTGTAAGTTGACAGGATGCCAACTTCAACAAACACAAACAAAAAATGCAAATAACAAACTTTTCTATCACTGAAGTGCTCAAAATATTTGCAATCACCCAAGGCCCAACAACAACTAACAAATCCCCAGCAACGGTGTCATTCTCTTTAGTCCCAAAACTATTACTCCACTTCCTAGAATGAAATTCCACTCACAAGACCAAGGTTAAAGGTCAACTATATGAGAGTGGGTTATCTCTCCTAAAATTTGAGATTACATTAGACTCAAGAGGGTATACCTTAATAGGTATTAAATCACATAAAATAAACATTAAAGATATCAACAACCAAACCCAACTTGTGGACTTGGCCCCAAAAATTTTCACTATTTAACCAAGTACAACTAGCTATCTCAAAACCCTTATATAGTTGATAAAAATATGCAAGCACAAACCACATGAGATGTATTCATTTGAATAGATCTCTCAAAGATAAATCCATGGTTACAATAAGAGTTCACGGATTCAAAAAATTACTCCTACTCATACACTAATTACTAACTTTTTATTTTTAATGATTTGAGATTGGTCACAATATTCCAAACTAGTGCTTGTCTTTTTGGCAATAGATTCATAGTCCATTAAGTAGAAAATAAAGTATATACAAGAGAAATAGTGGGTTATATAATTCTCATACATCAAAAATTATGAAATCAAAATGATTGAGCATACTTATTTATCTAAAAAAGAGTTTCATATATTCATGTGTAATATGAAATATATTATTACAATCCTTGCAATTGTTTTAGAATGTTGTTATGTTCATCTCATCCACAATAACACTCATACCAACAAATGTGGCAAAGGAAAATCCCTGGCAGTAACTATAAAACCCTCCAAAAGATATGCATATGGCTCTAGAAACACTCAAGCACAAAAATCACTTTCATTACTAAATCCATCTCATATCCATGAATCTAAAATCCAAATAATGGACTAGGCCTAGCTTCAATGACTACCTTACAAATTTCTAACACTTTTTAGCATTTTTAGACCACAAGAAAACCAACCTCCTCCAAAAAATGATCCAAAAAACTTCTTTAACAGTTGTTGGACATCAAACCCTAACTCATGGCACTATAACAATGCTAAATGTATGGCCAAGGATGAATCCCACACAAAATGGGTGTCTTAGATCAAAATATGGGTTAAGCATTGATTTTTGGAAGCTAGGAGACCTCCTACATTAATGGCTATAGTTGGGAACAAACTCTAAATATTTAACTTTGGCATCCAAACTCATTTTGAAAAATGCCTTTAGGTTCTAGGTTTTTGTCAGGACCTAGCTTCTAGGAAGGAAAAATGGGTCAAGAGTCAAAAGAAGAAGTGGACCTAGAACCAAAACCTTGAGTTTTAGATTCCAGGTTCCATGTTCCACCCAAGGCCTGAAATTCAAGAAGGAACATGGGTCAAGGAGTGGGAGGGAGTGTGGACCTAGAATCAAAACCTTGAGGTTCTAGGTTCTAAGTTCTACCCAAGATCCAAGAACTAGGAAGGAACATTAGTTGGGGAGTGAGAGCAGTTGTGCACCTGGAACTAGAACCTTGAGGTTCCAAGTTCTAGGTTCCACCTGAGGTCCAAGATCCAAGAAGGAACATTGGTTGAGGAGCAAGAGCGGGTTTAGATCTAGGATCGAAACCTTGAGGTTCCAAGTTTGAAGTTCTACTTTGGGTTTTGGATCCAAGAAGGAACATGGGTTGGGGTACAAGATCAAGTGCAAACCTAAAATTGAAACCTTGAGGTTTCATGTCCTAGATTCCACCCGAGGTCCAAGATCCAAGAAGGAACATTGGTCAGGGAGTGGGAGTGGGTGCTAACATGAAATCAAAACCTTGAGGTTCCAAGTTCAACCTAGGATCTGGAATTTGAGAAGGAACATTGGTTATGGAGTGGGTGCGAATGTGAACTTGGAACTAGAATCTTGAGGTTCTAAGTTCTAGGTTCCACCTAGGGTCCAAGATTTGAGGAAGAATATTGGTCAGAGAGCAAGAGTGGGTGAGGAATTGGAACCAAAACCTTAAGGTTCTAGGTTCTAGGTTCCACTTGAAGTTTAGGATCCAAGGAAGTTCAAAGTTCCAAGCATGGCCCAAGGCCCAATAGGAACTAAAGAAGAAAGAACAACCAAGGGGCTTGATAAAAAACTCCAACTATTCTAAAATTTTAGCAATTCCCAACACTTATAATGAAGTAAAACCTAATACTAAGCCAAATTCCTTTTCCTCTATTGAATTGGTGTAATAATTACTCATATAAGTGGATTGGAAAAAGGATAATGTTCAAATTTCTATTTAGACCTTTTCACTTTGAAAGAACACCATCCACTCTTTGGAAATATGTTCTTCAACAAGTTAAAAATATTTCCTTTTGAATTACTAATAATTTTATTTGGAAATTGAATGTTAGATTTGGACCAAGGTTTTGATAATGACTCATGTCTACTAATCCTATTGAGTACCTTATAAAGTGGCCTACGATAATATTGGAAAACTTTTATGTGACTTTATCTGGGCTAATACCAAGTAGACTTGAGGGTTCCATAAAGTAGCCTAGGATATCAAATATTTTCCTTTGGAAAATTAAGGAATGGACATCATTGATTTTCATAGACAAAATTATCTCTCTTTGTGCTACAAGGGTAATCTAGGCCATCAAGGGTTTGGAAACTCAAAAATTTCTCTTTAAGCATTACATTTTGATTAGTTCATCTTATGATAAAAAAATCTACCTGCATGGAATTGGGTTTCATAACCTCCTCATGAAAACAAACCAAGTGAAAACTTAAGGATATTTTATAATTCAAAGTATTTGGAAGGCCCTTCAGATAGTGTTGGTAAACGAATTTGTCACTACAAATTTCAAAGTGACTCACCAACGAGCAGTGACAAATTTTCCAACAGTTGGAGAAGTTTTTACTGGACTAAAAAAATCTTTGTGTTTGAGAGGGGAAACTCCCTCGTATGATGGGGGTTTTTGAGATTTTTGTGTGCTTTTAACCCTAAAGTACAAAAAGGTGAAAAGAGAAACTAAAGGAACATGAATAACAAAAATCCCAATAGTAGACATATGAATAACAATTGAGATTTCACAATGGACAAAAAATTACAAAGAGGGGGTTTACCATAAAATATGTTTTGATATGTAATAATGATAAAGAGGAACAACAAATTTCAACATATGAGGAAATAAGTTACCTTAGCACATTCAAACCAAGATATAAGGGTATGACTGTGTTTCATCAATTGCATATATTGTTTAAATAAATGACCAATGGATTCCACAACTATACAAAGGGAAATTACCAATTTAAATTATGAGAAATCAGTAATAATAACTCAAAAACACATTGAGGACATACAAACTAAGTGTACTCTTTATTATCTTTATGAAATTATACAATCTCATAAACCCTTTTTGTACAAAGTGTAAACACAAGTCATCAAAAAGTCTAAAAAATTATCCATGGTTTTCCCCCTATGGAAAAATTCTCCATTACAATATGGAATAGCCTACATTTATAGACCTCCTTCAACTACCTTGTAACTACTTTCTAACCACCTAGTAACTACCTTTTTGAAACATATTGGTTTTGAAAACAATGGACCTTGTTGGATTATGTTTTAGATCACTTTTTTAGAAATAAGGTTCATTTTCTAACTTCTAGTTACAATAAGTGACAGTCACTTTTCCAAAAAGATAACTCAAAACCTATAACTTTGAAAGAAAGACCAAGTTATGGTTTGTTGAGGTCGACACTGTATCTTCTTGCGATCTATGAATCATCCATTCAATAGTAACTTTCCTTCATCATAGAATAGGAGTAATGAAGTCTATCTTATCTTCCTCCCCAAATATAATACTACTCACCATTAGATGATCAACATCATATTCAAATATACATCTAATAACAAATTTCATTAGCGTAAATCCCTTTCTCTCTACAAATGTTTGCAAAAATTAAAGTTCCAATTACATTGATTTGGATAGTCTTCAATTTGTGAGATTCAGATATGTTCACCTTGGGCCTTCTAGTCATACCTATAGCATTGAAGACATGAGTGGGTTGTGTTTTTTCGATATCCATTTGTAGATAAGATCGATTTTTTAATTTTTCACTTGCATACTCAAATAGAATACCCTTCCAGCCTCTAATCCATCTATTGCAACCATGAATCAAAATTTTTAAGGTTGGTTACTGAGGGAAATCCCTTGACAAAACAAGTATTTGATCCTATGGTTGATTGAGTTTACACTTTCATCAAGAAAATTATGCAAGTGAAAAGGAAAATTCACAAGCAATGTATCCCTAGGCTAGACATCAAGCATATGGATCTGAACATCAACACCCATTGTAGGCATAACATCAAACTCAAATAGAACGTTAGAATTTTCAAAAATCTTTAATAATCTTTTACCAACTAACTCTAACCCTCCACCTCAAGCACACTCTAACATAGGATCACCCATTTTTTGATATGAACAATGAGGTGGGCCCTTTGTTCTTTCACCAAGGTCTTGATGAGTATAACCCATTGGTTGCCTTGAACAATCTAAAAATCTACAATGTACACTGTACACTCTACCTTCAGCTTTTGTGCTGGTACCATTTGTAACGATATACAAGGAGGAAATTTTCTACCTTTAGAGCTCCTTGAGTTGCTTGTTATTTGTTTCCCTCTTTGGCCTTGATCTTGACCTTCTTTATTATCTTTTATCTCGAACACCTTTTCATCTTTGACAATATCATTTATCGGGAGAAGTATATTTGGCAAAGGATACCTAGGAAAAGAAGCACTTATCATGAATCGATAAATAGGAATATCATCTTCATCTCATTGTATTTGTGTGACTCTTTCTCAACATATATCTCTACTTCTGCTCCTATGTTGCTCTCATACAAGACACTTTCAAAACTAGAATCATGACTGCATTCACACCTTCCACATTCATCACCAACATCTCTACAATGAATATTTAATTCAACTAGTTTTCCATCCGTCTTTGACTGAATAAGCCGATGAACATAGTTATCCCCAACATAATCCTAGATACGTTGAGTCTCCAACTCAAGTGGATAGAAATGTTGGGTTTTTTTTCCAATGAGCTGATTTGTACCTTCTACATCACACAAATCCACAAATACCATAGATTCACAGGTTTTTCTGATGTTGACCAAACAGAACATATTGATCTCTCAAGTTGTTGACAATATCCACAAACCGAGTAGGATGAACCTGTTGTTAGTATTACATTGTTTAACTGGCGATATGGTTGCAGCGGGTGTATGTAGTTAATAAACTGTTATCCACCTTCTTCCACCTTCCTTTATATAATTGTATCTCATGATCATCAAAGTGTATGGTGTATTCCTTGGTTCTAGGAAAATTCACCGTCAGTAATTCATTGATGGAAAATTAACTGCCAAAAATTCATGCAATTAATTTTTTGCGCAATGAATTGTCATAACGATGAATTTTCCCGCAGTGAATTGATGGCTGTGAATTTTCCATAGATAAATTGCTGACAGTGAATTGCCGTATACCATATTCCTTGAATATGGATCAATAATAAATCAATGTTTTATGCATTTTTTACAACTGGTAGCAGAGCTTTGTTGTTTTCGTGCCTGTGAAAATGGTGTGATAGGGTGCTCAATCTGGCAGGCCGTGTGAGCTTTGATGTTTCCCTTTATTGCTGCGTGGAAGTTGTATGGAGGGTGTCTGAAGAAGGATTGTTATAGCGGCCAATACCTGGGCGTGTTTGAAAGGACATGAATTTGGAGCCCGTTCATCCATTGTGTCGTCTTTGAATCCAAGTGGCGATCTCTGTGCGAAATATTTGAACCATGTATTATAATTGCTCCGGCACTTCTTCTACACTTGCGGATCGTGATAACTTCATGGTACTGATGGGAGTTTACAAACAAATGGTAATGATATTATATTCGGCCCAGTTTTTAAATTGATTCAACGTTTTGAATGCTCTGGCCTTGACGGAGGAGAATATCATCGGCACAGTGTATGATTTATAACCCTGTGTTATTGTCTGTAAGTGTGAGGACTTTCTGTTAGTTTGTCAGTTACAAAAGTTGTTTTCAAGTTTGGTATATACAGGAGAACGTGGAAGAATTTTTTGGAAGATCCAATTCCCTAATTGTCCATCCATCACCAGATTCAATCGAATGATGTTGAATAGATTGTCTCAGAAGGAAGGGTATAGATCAGGGTATGAAAAAGGGGTATTCTAGTCATTTTATATCCACTGAACATATTGTTGTCTGAGTTTTAGATACCTTTCTTGAGGGAGGAACGAAAATCTTCTTTCTTCATATTCATGGAAAATAAAGGTGTGTTTATGGAGGTATAAGGTTGATTAGTGTATGGGTCTATCATTGGAGGTATAAGGTTGATTAGTGTATGGGTCTATCATTGTTTCAAATTGACATTATAATCATCTTTTAATCATGAACGCACATATGTCAAAGATCGTTTATTCTTTCAGGGCCATCGTTGGTACTACTGATGAGGCCTCCAAAGACTCATCCAAGACATCAGATGGATAAAGTGTAATAGGATCATGTTGGAGGCTGGTGGCACTGGAGGATGGAGGAATTTTCATCATCTTAAGTTAGCTTCTCGCTTTGAGATGATGCTTTGCATGAGAAGCATTTTTGGCTTTAAGTTTTTTGCTTTTCCTTGTATTACTAACAGATTGAAGAATACATATATTGTAAAGTTTGATTTTTGGAGACAGGTAAGGGGTATGGTGTAGAACTCAATCTGGGTGGTTGTCCAATGAGCACTCGAGGCTATGATCCGAATTATACCCTTCTGAGGGTCATCAAACAACTTGATGGAGCCATGTGTTTGGAGAGCTCAATATGGATTATTGTCGAATAATTCAGGAATCTGTGATTCAAGAGTTCATGGGAGGAAGAACTCGGGAATTTAGCTAGGGGCTACACCTTTCCAAGGGTCATGAGGCAGCTTGATGGAGTTCCACCTGATTTAGGAATTGTTTTCTTCAAGGAAGATCTTCACAAAGATGTATAAACATTTTGTAATTAGCAAGTTTTGTTATGTAAACCTTAAGGGGGGGTCTTTTAAAAAATGAATTGTAAGGTTTTAGGGATACACTTATAGGAACAATGTAATAAGGGGGGAATGTTAGTATTACATTGTTTAACTGGTGATATGGTTGTAGTGGGTGTATGCAGTTAATAAACTATTAACTATTTCAACCGTCACTTTCACCTTCTTCCACCTTCTTTTATATAATTGTATCTCATGATCATCAAAGTATATGGTGTATTCCTTGAATATGGATCAATAATAAATCAATGTTTTATGCATTTTTCACAACACCTTGCCATTTTGACATACATGTAGAGTGAAAAGAATGATTGAAAAATGTTGCCCCCCCTTTGGCACAATTTTGGAGGATGTGGGAAGGTAGTTGACTCTAATTTACACCCATCATTTGTATTCTCTTGGAAATTTTGTGTGTCTTACAAACTTTGTATTTGTCAAACATTTCATGTACCTTGCCAATGTTCTTCACATTTTCTCTAGTGTGAGACATCCTTTCAAGTGAAAGATGTTATAAAATTTAGCCTATCAACTAAGTACGGAAAATAAGTAGCTTCACACATTTGCCTCTTCAGAAACCCTTGAAATTTAAGGCCAAAAATCCAAAATATAGCCATTCTCACCACTATGGTATGGAAAATTATATGATTTGATAATTATAAAATTTGTTCTTGCAATTTTCTTAAATTGACCATGAAATCTTCGAGCAAAAAGATTGACTTCTACATTTTTTTCTTTCTTATGTGTATATACCCAAGGAATATTGAATTGGCAACCACATAAAAGCAGGGAAACCCGGGGACGCGTCCCCCCGAAAAAATGGCATGTCCCTATCCCCGGGATGTCCCGGGTATAGGGGGACGGCTGGGGGACCCCTTTTTTTTCAAAACTTGGGAAACGTCCCCAAAATGGGGAAACAGTCAATGGAAAAAGGGGGATGGCTGACCATCCTAAGGACGGCCAGGGGTCACTTGAGATGTCCCCGACCATCCCAAGGACAGTCAGCCATCCCCCGTGTCAAAGCATGTCAAAACAAAAAAAAAATGATGAGATTTTGTCACTCATGAATGATGAATAGTCCTTAACTGGCAATAACAATGGGCAATGACCATGCCATAAAGGGCAATTACCTTGATCACAGAGGGTTGTGAATGAGACTGTTAAAAGTATGTACAAAAGGTAAAGATTGTGCAATAAAGGATAGATCAAGGGCAGAGCTTACCAAGATGAGGATAGTCAAACCTTAAAAAAGATAGTCATGGAAGGTTACATAATGGGTTATGTTGAAAACACAAGTAAAATACTCTTATTGAACCCTCCAAAAATTCAATATGGTGTTTATCTGAGCAATGGAGAGGTCAAAAACTATCTGAAACCATTAGAATCCTAAAGCAATTCCAAAAGCATACATGGCAAGCTCTTTAAAGAAGGTGCTTAGATAATTTAGAAAGTATCCAAACTCATCAAGAGGACAGACCGTGGAATAAAAGTGGATTGTTTTAAAATGCAAATTTGGAAGTTTCAAAAGCTCTATACTAGTTGTGAAGATGACAAGGGAGAGATCAAAAGGACAGTCTTAGGATAGTCCATTTATGAAAAGATTTGCAAAGTGACCTCACCACAAGATGACTATGGTTTTGAACAATGCATATAGAGTTTTCAAAGGACTGTCATTAAAGTATTTGATAGTGGGCTAAATATGATTGTCGTTTGTCTATTAAAAAAGGCAGTCACTATGGACAAGTGAGCAATCAACCATGAAAGGGAAGTCACTTTGGACTAAAGGGACATAGTCTAATGAAGGACAGTTTTGAAGATGAAGGCAAACACGATGATAAAGTACAGTGACAAAATATTAGAGAGGAACTTTTGATAGTCATGAATGAACAAGGGTGTGTTTGATGACAATATTTTGAGATAGAAGACAGAGGTATTTAGTTATTCTTGAGAAAAACATTAGATTATAATATCTTCTTTATCAGAGGTATGAGTTGATGATTGATAAAGCTTAAAAATATGGCAAACAATTGACAGTAAGGAGAAAAGTATGACAATACTAGAAGGTTTCCTCCAAAGCTTTTGAGGTATTATAACATTAAGGTTCTATAATGTATATTATGCATGCTTTATCCATGTTTTCATATGAATATTTAAAATTTCTCTATATATTTTAAATTTTCCCTATATTTTATATAGCCATCCCCGCCATCCCCAAATTTGACCTCAAAATCCAAAAACTTGGGGACTCGTCCTGCCGTCCCTTGCCGTCCCCATCCTAGAAACTTGGGGTAACACAACATAAAAGTCATTTACAATGTATATTGATACATAGTATATGCCCTTTCCTATCAAAATTCAAGAACTCTTTGTTCAACAATGATCTAACCATGTGTGCATGCTCATTTGGTGTCGACCAAGAGGATGCTGGCAGTTTTACACATACAGAGTGCAATTTCTTTGAATTTTGTAAAATATTTTTCAATAAATTCATTTTGTGAGTACCTTGCAGTCATTGCATTCTTATACAATGAAATCCTTTTGTGAGATTTTTATCAAATAACTCCCATAACCTGTCAATGTTTCCACTTTTTGTATACATATTAATGAAAGAATTTCCAACAATATGAAAAAATATGTGTACCATTTCACATTCTCACTATGTAAATATGTTATAATCATCCCATTCCATGGCACTATTCTCTGTTATGTTGTTTGGTCAAACAATTTTTTTGCTTGATCAACCATTTCATACTCGACGTGATCCCTAAGCATCACATTCCATGATACCACATTCTTCTTAGCCATTTTATCAAATAGTTCACGTGCTTTGTGTATGCATGCGTTCACATTTTACTTGCAGATCTACCACGAGCATTTGCTTGAAACCATTTTAAAATGTTTCCAACAAATCCTTTTGTGCATATTCTGCAATCTCTGCATTCCATGAGATGACAACTTACATCGGCAACCTGGAGGTAGTTGCCAACTATTATAAAAGTGTCGATGGATATGAGGTTTTATTAAATTTTCTTTGGATGGCATTTGAAAGAAGTTTTCAACCAACATAAGATTGTCGATGAACATCATTAGCTTTCTTTTGTTTGCTGTTATATAAATGGTTGTACCGAAAGTACTAAACCTTTGAAATTTTTGTTCATCTTTATCATATATATTGAAGACCTGGAATTGAGTAGACATTGCCACACACTTTTTCACCTGAATATTGCACCTAATCACTCTTTAGAATGGAATCTATGGAAACCTTATGAACTTTCTGGATAAATATGTCAATCTGATAAATGAAGGTTAATGCATAACTTTTGTCTGAATCAATATTATGTCATGAAACTTCGTCACATTGTTAATAATAGCATTAATATCAAAACCCAAAAATATAATTCTATTTTGACTAAATAAATCTTTTAATTTAATAGTTTCCATAATTTGATCGACAAAAATTGAAGCTTTAATATCTTGAAAATTGGGAAGTGGGTTGATCTTGAAATTGGCCACATTTATCATGACACCATCAAGATCACCTCCACAAACATATTTACATAAACATATTTCGTCAATCCAAATAGCCAATCTCAGGTACAAATGGAATAATGCATAATATTTTTTTGATGTGGCATTGAACATAGAGTTTGGCATCACCAACCTATTCCAATCAATTGGACTATGATGCTTTGAGATGGGTTTGCCAAATTATGACAGTGGGACACAGCTCAACTCACGATAAGGCTTCCAGATAACAACTTTGACTATGCACACATTTGTTGACCTAGAAGCACTTAAAAAATATGCATTTAACATCAACCCAATAATGAATTTGATGCAAAAGTTTGAAAATTAGGCTAGACAAAAATGGGGGTAACAGATAGTTAAGCCTTTCCTAAAGTGGGGAAAGGATGGTTTCAAGACACATGTTTCTTTTACCTACTATAACTCTAGCTATTTCCCATTGTCAACAATTATAGCTTACCTTTGGCTCATATGTTGGGTAACAAAGAACTCTACTTCTATCCCAAAGGTATCACTACTATCAAATATTTGGTATCTTAAAGATATTGGACCCCTTGGCCAATGCTTCGACAAAAGTTCAAGCTATCCAATTCTGATTTTCATTTATTATGTACATATAAGAGATTTTGCTTGATGGCATGCTTCATAAAATGGGTTTGCAGACACCACTTTGTCACATCCCTATAAAACCAACTTCTAAGACACTTGTAACCTTGTTTTCATTTATACCAGGGTGGGAACTTGTCACCAATGGTCTTTTATTTTGACTGTGTAAATAGTTAAGGTTACTAGCGATGAATTTGGTTTATTTTACTTGTTAAATTAAATATGTGTGAATATTATTTATGACTAACATAGATTAATCGTTATTTGGTGAATTTATAAAAGGAACATTATACGTTTTACAAGTGTCAAGATGCAAGGTGATGTGGATTATGTGGTTCTATTGAGAAGGAAGGGTCCTAATACCAATTTGGTGCCAAACCAATTTGAGTGCACATCATGTCTTAATTATAGGTCCAACCAAAAGTAAGTACCTGCATGCAATTATGAAACTTAGCAATGGTTTCATTCATCTAATAGAGTGATTCAACAAATCTTACCAATTTACTTACGTCTAGAAAATGTGTTTGCATATATTACCTTTGATGCACCCTTGTTTGTGACTATGCATATATCACCATGATGATATTAACCTAAATTTTAATGTATCCTTTGTAGGAAATATTTAATATTAA
The DNA here is from genome assembly GCA_007258455.2 of Sequoia sempervirens. Classification (NCBI taxonomy): domain Eukaryota; kingdom Viridiplantae; phylum Streptophyta; class Pinopsida; order Cupressales; family Cupressaceae; genus Sequoia; species Sequoia sempervirens. The sequence continues at coordinate 16,939 of VDFB02283437.1, read as the reverse complement.
ATATAATATAATATATTAATATACAAAAAAAAAATGCATTATAATTGTTTAACTAATAATCTCCCTATCAACTAAAAAAAAAAAAAGGAAATGCATCGAATAAAAGTGGAGATACATCAAAAAGAAAGGGAGAGTAGCTAAAATTGAATATGTTGTCAACTACAATATGGGTACCCCAAACTCCATACCCCATATGATAAATATGCACCTTATGCAACTAGAAGGAGGACATTCTACATAGCAACAAAATCTTTCTTTATTAAGGCACATCACTGGGAGATGAAAGGGGATTTGAAATAATTTGATGGAGGTTGGAAGGTTGTGGGATGGGATCCAACAAAGTTGAATGCAATCTCTAGTTGAAGCCAATAAATAAACAAGTAAGAAAGGAAAAAGGGAGTTCATTTCTTGTTTGAGAAAAAGAGGAAGCAAGCTGAGGAAATCATGGCCCTTTTGGGCAATCTAGCTAAGTGTGGAAGCATGGCCAATGTTAGAACAATAGGAAAGGGTAGATCAAGTGCAAGGACAAGTAGGGGTCTCTGATTTGGGTGTTGCACAAGCCTACCAAGACATTGGGGTTGAGAAAAAGCAAGTGCTCTTTGTATTTTGTTATAAAATTATCAATTAATTTAGTTGTTATTAATTTGGACACCATTTAGGAAATAGGGTTGTTTTTTATTTGGGTTTTATAAAACTTAGTCACACACCATCAAGTTAGGGAACTCATATGTGTACTAAATGACATATCATTCATTTTATTTTTCATTCATATATTATGAGAATAAACCCTAGATAATGTTGTATCTTAGTGGGTCATTGCATATTTTTCCACACTCCATGGCAATCACCTATTAGCAATGGTAATGAATGACTATGAAAAATAAATATGGTATTTTGAATAGTCTAACTTGGTTGGTTGTCCAATATTCATTCTAAAGGATTAACCTTTTTTACAAGCTAGGATACTCCCTTAAACCTTCAAGCAAACAAATTCAAAGAAAGATTTAGATAAATAATAAATTGTTTAGTCAAATTAATATCCCTAATAAATTTTTATCATCAATACTTGAGTTAGAAGTAGAGCCTCATATATTATTGAAATCTAGACCACTAATCTAAAATAAAAGATTATTCAAATACCTATCAATATACAAATTTATGTGTTAAATTGAAAAGATAAAAAAAAAAACAAGTATGGATATTTAATTCATTCAAAAGCTTAGAGTTCTAAACATAGATCACATGATTCAACCTATCTCTAAAAAAGTGCTTGTATCTAATCCTTGTATTAATTCAAGAGAAAAGGAAAAGAATGAGAGTTTATATTATATTGACCAAAAAGTATAAAACCATGTTCATTTAGGTCCTAAGAATATCCCAAGAAAAAATCTAGATAAGATTCAACAACCAAGTAGGGTAAAAATAGTTTAAGAACATAGTCCAACCAAGAGAAGTAAAACATAGTATTCATAAATATTTTTCTTTATTGATCAAATCCTTTAATTTATTAACTATACTGTCAAGTGTTTTAGATTATTAAATTATTTTTGGCTACAATTCCAATGTACTAAAATTAGTGAGATGAAATACCCTTTTCTTAATAATGTTCAATTACATAATTAAAAAAAGTAAGGCATGATATATTATGAAATAAAAAGGTATGTGTTGTTCTAGTGAGTAATATAGTAGAATAGTAGAATTCTATATAAAAAGTACTTTGACTTTGTTTAAGTATATCTGATGGTTGTTGTTTGTCTATGAACTATTTTCAATGAAAATGAGATTTAATGTGTTTACCAATCTTTACTTCATGGAGACATTATGATGAAATATTTTTAAAATATTCATTGTGAATAGGTCATTTTTAGCATTCACCATTAATAGCTTGTCTTGGTAAAATCCCTAAAGAGGGATTTGAGTTATAAGTTATGAGCCTTGTTGAAGTCTTGAGCTTGCTTTATGTTGAAACCACATCATTTCATGAGGACCTAAGATAAAATCATTTGTGCATGGACCATCCTCAACACTATGATAAATTTAGAAGTATTGTGTTGAGGTTAACCTTTAAAGTGTGATATTAACAATATTTGTATGTCTAGAATGCTCTCAAGGGTTGTACAGAGGCCTTAATTCCCAAACATTTACAAATTCCTAAGACTAATTCTTCAAGTAATTTATTTTATCATTGCAACATTACTACATCTCAAAAATGATAATCATTCAACAAGTTCTTGTTTCATCAAGAGATGATTTGACCATATGTTTATATAAGGTTCCCTAGATTCTAGTTGTTAAACATGTCCAATATGTCAATTACTAGTCCTGGGAAAGTAAATCCATAAGACATTTCAATATCATTTTTCCAATAGTTGGTATTATTTTTCTACAATTCATGTTGATATCATTTATCCAGCTATATGAGACCTCCACATTCTAGAATTGAGTATGATATAGGAGTCGAATTCTATGGCAACACACATAAGTTGGAGATAAGGGCACTACAAGGGTATAGATAGAGGGTTGTAATACCATTGAGGTGTATCTTGTCCTTCTTTCAACGTGGTCATAAAAAAATAAAACATATGAACCACTTATAGATAAGCTTATCACTACTCCAGCATGAGAATAGAAGTGATTTGGTTTTATCTTAGGGTTTGTTGGCTATCACCAAAAGCATGCAAGTGATGGAGGCTAGGAGCTACCCACCCCAGTTGAATAGATTTCACTTGTGGCATGTAAGAAATAGAGCCAATGGCATGCAAGTGATGGATGTCAAGATCCACCCACTCAATAGGCTTAATGGACTATAGGAAAAACTTATTAGAATATAAACAAGTCTAGACTAGGGCACCAAATTTTTCCATTGTATGTGTAAAGTGAACTTACATGCCCTTATCAATGATGGCAATTAGTAGGGAGTCGAAGTTTGTCATTATAGCTAGAAGTGAGCCAAAAAAAATGGACTCACAAAGTAGTATGGGATGCACTAATTTTCCTTTTTTCTTGTCACATCTCTTTATGGGCATTGATGTTAAGAGAACCAAATAATGAGAAGTAGTCAATATGATAGCATCTCCTCCCCCTTTCGATTGTTGGTGGTATATGTGTACTAGCCAAATTAGCGAGAAAAACTTAGAGTTTTTGTTGTTAGTATATGGTTACCTTGGTTCATTGGAATAGTGGCATTAGGAACCTCTTTCTCAACAAGCCCTAGAATCCACTTGGATGGGGTGGATAGGGATTTCTTATCTGCATGGTTGGGAATATATTGCACCCTACCACCCAAACCAAGAGTGATGCAAACCTACTAAGGAATGTACTATCTCTATCAAACAACTAGAGTGGAAGATTTACTCTTTTAATTGTTGGTATTTATTCTTATGACACATGATTATTATTATTGCCAATGCTTATTCAAGGAAATTGTATATTCTTTCATAATTTCGCATGTAGTTGAAAGATGTGGGAACTTGGTTTTCTTATGGACTATAAAGACAATCTATGTTAAGATTAGCTTCTACAATCATATACTTAATTCCCAAAATCGTTAATTACAACAAGGTCCATCATTGATGTACTAATTTGTCAATGCATTTACCTACAACTTTCCTTAATGGTTAACTACATAACTATGGTGGAATTAATAACTAAGTTCATTATTGCACTAGTAGAACTACATAGGGGCAATGATTACGAACAAATTATTTTCAAAATATTGAACAAAAGAAAATATAGTGTCCAAATGGGGTTATTATATGCTTGCTAGAAAGACTAGTGATGGAATTTAGACCACTTAAAATTTTAGGTAAAGATTGCTATATAAAGTTCTTAGTCCTTTTTCCTTTCCTCTTTGCAAGCTCAACAGTTACTAAGGTCTTAATTCCTCCCCCTAAACTTGGATATATATCAACTTAATGATTTGGCATCCCAAACTTTGGCCTAAAATTGCTCATTTTCGTTGGTATATAGTTGACAAGAGACCACCATTGGGAAAAAGGTTTTGTCTCATCCAAACTATCCCTCTTAGAATGGACTCAAGACCTACAAATATCTCTTTTGGACCTTCTTGTGGACTCAAAATACTTGGAGTTGTGATTCTCACAACATTTTTTTCTTTCTATCTTAGACCTTTTCAAGAGAAATACTATTTTGGGGGATATGACCCCTTGATCATCATACATTGCCAAATGATGGAATTTTTTAGAGCTTATGTTCTTTTAAGCTCTAGAAATCAAAAAATAATATATTTTGAATGCAAAGGATATTAAAATTTCATTCTCTCTTAATGAGAAGCTTATGTTCTCACCTCTACTTATTTTCAAACCCAATTGCATTTCGAGAAAGAGCCCTTGGAGTTTCAACACCTCCAAGACTTGTGCAATAACTACAATAATGCACCTTGTATAATAAGTTATATTCCTCCTAATAATTAATTCCAAGGATCACCACCACTAACCCCCAAACAAAGGATTCATTAGCACAAAATAGTTGCTTCGCACCTCATAAATAAGGGAGTTGGTCTCATTCCTCAAATAAAAAGGTTGTTGGTCCATCTAATTGACCTTCTCCAACCTAGAGTGGTATGGGCATTGGAATTATTATTTTAGTGTGGGAATTTTACCTCACAGGTTTATTTTACCCACACAAGTTGTTAACCTTGCTTAGGTGGATTTACTTTTACTAGTAAGTTGGAGTTAAGTAGAAACTAACTCCTAACTACCTCCAGTTTGTTGAGAAATTTGAACAAACCTTTCCCTCCAAAACTTGGAATTTGGTTTGCTCATTTCTCCTATATATTATTAAAAAATATTACATGATTCATGTCTTTAGGAGGCATATGATAAATATTTGTTAGGTTTGTTAGTCATATGAATAGGAATTATTTGATTGTACGAGTGTTGATTTTTTTATTTTTATTGAGTTGTTAAAACAACTCATATATTTAGGAGAGTTGTTATAGGATGTTGAGAAGTTGTTGAGATGACTTAGCATTGTTGTCATTGATATCAAAACCTGGGATCTAGAAGGTTGTGCTTCGGACGATATACAGAAATGATCTATCCTATCGAGAACGTAGTGTGGATGTTATCTTTGATCTGGATATGGTAGTAGTTCTTTTTTGGGACATCTGTGGAAGACGATTAATGCAGAATAATGAAGTCTAAACTTTTGATGTTGACAGGTTACTCCGGGTATTCTTGCTATCCGGACATTCATGTAGCATGTTACAAGTTTTGGTATGTCTATTTGTGTTTCTCCGGTTGATGCTAAAATTGATGATAATCAAGATTCGGTCTTGGTTGTGGCATTCCTATCAACTCCGGAATATATTTTGTAATTCAAAGTATGTTATCTTATGTATGACCTATTTATGGGTCCCTCGGTAACATGGTAAGAAGATCTTTATGTGCGACCTATCTTTTGGGTCTGGTGCTTACGTGCCAAGCCTTATTGAATATTTCAAGATTGTTCTTCAAGCCAACATGTTTTTCATAAGGTATTTCAAGGTTGTTCTTCAAGCCGACTTAGGAGATTATGAAGACATTGTGTTTGGTTAACTTAGAATTTTTTGAAGGCATGGAATGGTATAAGTAAAAGTTGATTTTGTTCAATGAAGTAAGATGTGTGGTGTATGGGGTGTGCGAGAAGATAAGAGGTGTGAAAGATTATGCGATAAGAAAGTTGAAGGCAAGTGTCAAGAAGAATTAATCTGCTTTGCAGAGGTTGTGCGAGGAAGGTGTGCACAAGATTCTTGACCGGATCTACTACAGACAGATATTGTGCTCTTAACCGAAACTGAACTCATGCATATGTAGATGCAGCTTCATCAGTTCATTTTTGTCAATGAGACTATTTTGTAATCAGATGTATTAATCAGGCAGTCAGCCCACCAACAGTGAGCCTTACCTACAGTGAACATTTTGGCAGTGAGCCCTTTTGTAAAAATCACCTTAACCGGTATTCTATAATTGAGAATTAGCATTCTCTATGGTTTTTCCCTTCTTGGGTTTCCACGTAAATTCTAGTGTTCATTGTGCATGGTGTTGTTGTGTGCTTTCTTCTGTTTGATAATTATCTGATTGATTTTAAGCTTGCTCTAGATTAATTAAAGTCAATAAAAAAAAAATTATGATAACTGATTCACCCCCCTCTCAGTTATCTGGACTGTTCAACAATTGGTATTAGAGCTTGGTCCCTTGTAGATAGAGCTTAACCGCTTGAGGGAGATATTGGTAGTTTGAACAAATGGCAGGAGATTATTACATTGAGGAAGAATTGAAGATAATGTTAGATGATATGGAAAGCACGAAATCTGAAAATGAAGAATTGAAAGAAAACCTCAAAGAGGCAAATGCTTGTATCTCAAAGCTAAGGGAGAAAATCTAGAAATTCAAAGCAAACAGAGAGATCAACCAGGAATTAAAGGAGTCAAAGGAAAGTGTTGTGGATCTAAAGCTACGGTTGGATGAATGCAAGAAGACTGAAGAAAATCTCAAGGATACCATCAAACAGAAATTAGAAGAAAATGAGAAGTTAGATCAAGAGTTAAGAAGACTGAAATCATAAGCAAGAGTATGTGAAAGTAGCATAATTCTAGATCAACTCTTGTACCTACAGAAATGTCACAAGGAGAAGGGAGGAATTGGCTTCTCTGGTGAAAGCTCAAATCAAAACACTAAGGGTGAAGAAAAAGCAGTTGAAACTGAAAAAAGATCATTTGTAACAAGAAAGGTTTGAAACTCTAGAACACCTACAAAAAGACCTCCGGTCAGGCAACCAAATGCTCAAAGGTACTTATCATTTAATGGCTACTGTTTTCTATGCAAAAAATTTGGACATAAGGTTGTAGATTGCAAAAGCAAGAAGGAACCAAGTACTCAATGCTTTAACTGTCACAAGTTTGGTCATAAAGCAAGTCATTGCAGAAGTCAATTATCTAATCCGGCTAAAAGGAATGGAGTGAATAATCCCTTTCATGGTAATTGCTATTTATGCCATGGTTATAAAGCTAATCAGTACAGATCTAAGGTTCACTCAGTTAAGTCAGGACAAAGATGTTACAAGTGCAGTCAACCTAGACATTATGCTAACACATGCAGATATGTTCCTCCAGAAAATCTTGGAAACAAAAAGAAGGCTACAGAATCAGGTGAATCTAAGAAGACCGTCATGGTGTGGAAGAAAAAGGAAATGAGTGTGGAAAACTCTTTTGTGGTATCGTGTCTCGATACAAGCTCTTCTAGAATCTGAGCCAACTACCTTGGCCCAGGGGGAGTTTTGCAATGCATATCCTATCGTTTCCCCCTCTCCGAAGTAATATTGATGTGTTTTTCAACTTGATTAAGTTTGATTCGGTTGGTGATATATGATGAAGCTTAATCCAACTGATTGAAAAGAAAAGTACAATTGATGGTGTCATCAATGTAAGTTTTTGGCGACAAAACCATCATGAGAAATCAAGGATAAAAGGTTGAGTTTCAAATTATTTCTCACAGTTTGCAAAGAAGAAGAAGAAGTTTCGTTGAGTGATAAAGGATTGAAGAAGATAAGCGTGACGATGGAATCCGTTGACAGAGAATCCAGTGGCAGTATCCCACTAAGGCTGAAGGGAGTAGAGTTGGACGATTTTGATCATCGGAAGATGAAGGAAATGGAACTAGGCTTGAAGACTGATGAATTATAAAATGTAAGTTCCCTGGGTATGGATTTATGGGGAGAATTTCCCTAGTTTTTCGAGATAGTGTGTCTTGTCCCTATTGAATCGATTCAAGGATGGCAGCATCATTTTGGACAAACCCTATCTGATTACTAAGGAAGCGATTGAAGCTATTACTGGATTGTGTAGTGTTGGTGACCTCCCTGGGAGGAAAATGGTGAAATACAAAGACGTGGAGGAACTTACTGGTATCGACAAAGACCCCCAAGCTCTACTGATAAATACCATTGTTGATCCTGCAATAAGGTATGTTGCTTATGGTATCACTTACAAAATCTACTTTGGCTATTGTTGTGTATCTTGCACATAAGATGGTGAAGGAAAATAAACAATTTGATCTATGTAGCCTAATAATGGAAAACCTAATTGAGAATGTCAAAATGTCTTTGGTTGAGAGTTATCCCTTCTGGTTTGGGTCTCTGCTCATGTGTTTAATATTTCACTTTTTGAGTTTGCTACCATCAAAGGAGAATGTTAAGTGGAAGTCTAGCATCCCTGTCAGAAACCAAGTTTACAGATATCTGGAATGTATGGAAGATAAAACAAGTGCATGCAAAGTTTATTTCTCATCCTTGCAGATGAATCTTTGCTCCGGTGTGATAGTGTCTAGTGCTATGCATGTCAGTCGATTTGAGGGTTCCTCCTCTGGTAAGGAGTTAGAGGTTATCATTGGCAATTCCCCTTTGGAACCTAAAAGGAGGAAAATTAACACAAAGGATGTCATCACTATCTCAGAAGTGAAGGAGAAGGAAGAAAAGTATCTGCCTAGATCTAACTCTTTCGATCTAAATGAAATTCATTTGATGTTGGATGAAGGTGATATGAAAAAGGTTGGTGAAATGTGGCATGACTACTCTCCGGACATAAGGCCTAGAATTGAAGATGCTTTTGTTGGTTATCTGCTCAAAAAGGGTATTAATGTTTCAGTTGTTTCGAACCCGCTACCAAATGATCTGGTAGAAGTTGTTGAAGAAAGGATGTTGCGGGAAGGACCTGAAGGACATAAGATCCAAGATATGATTGAGAGGTGTGTCAAAGCCAAATAGAAATTATCCAAGCTCATTGGTGAGACAAGAGAATGCATTAAGGAGATGTCTGACATCTACAGGTATTGTCTCTGGTGGCCTGTTGTTGTTGATAACTTTAGAAGCAGAATTGAAGCTATTGAATCTGAACTAAAAGATAATGGGAAGTGTTTTGATTTCTTCAAAGATAAAGATGGAAAACAGAGAATGAGAGTTGGAGAGTTGCAAGCTGAGTTATTGTCTACTCAAAGATAGAGGGAAGATTTGGTTAGAACTTTCTGGTTGGTCAAAGAAATTGTTGAGGTTCGATTGCATCATCTCTGATGCTTTCGATACGTAAATGATCTATCCTATCGAGAACATAGTGTGGATGTTAGCTTTGATCCAGATATGGCAGTACTTTTTTGGGACATCCGTGGAAGATAATTAATGCAAAATAATGAAGTCTAAACTTTTGATGTTGAAAGCTTACTCTGGGTATTCTTGCTATTCGGACATTCATGTAGCATGTTACAAGTGTTGGTATGTCTATTTGTGTTTCTCGGGTTGATATTGAAATTGATGATAATCATGATTTGGTCTTGGTTGTGGCATTCCTATCAGCTCTAGAATATATTTTGTAATTCAATGTATGTTATCTTATGTATGACCTATTTATGGGTCCCTTGGTAACGTGGTAAGAAGATATTTATGTGCGACCTATCTTTTGGGCTTGGTGCTTGCATGCCAAGCCTTATTGAATATTTCAAGATTGTTCTTCAAGCCGACATGTTTTGCATAAGGTATTTCAAGGTTGTTCTTCAAGCCGACTTAGGAGATTATGAATACATTGTGTTTGGCCGACTTAGAAGTTTATGAAGGCATGGAATGGTATAAGTAAAAGTTGGTTTTGTTCAATGAAGTAAGATGTGTGGTGTATGGGGTGTGTGAGCAGATAAAAGGGTGTGAAGGATTATGCGATAAGAAAGTTGAAGGCAAGTGTCAGGAAGAAGTAATTTGCTTTGCAGAGGTTGTGTGAGGAAGGTGTGTAGAAGATTCTTGACTGAATCTACTGCAGACAGATATTGTGCTCTTAATCGGAACTGAACTCATGCATATGTAGACGCAGCTTCATCAATTCATTTTTGTCACTGAGACTATTTAGTAATCAAATGTATTAATCGAGCAGTGAGCCTTACCTGTAGTGAGCATTTTGGCAGTGAACCCTTTTGTAAAAATCACCTTAACTGGTGTTCTATAATTGAGAATTAGCATTCTCTGTGGTTTTTCCCTTCTTGGGTTTCCACATAAATTATGGCGTTCATTGTGCATGGTGTTGTGTGCTTTCTTTTGTTTGATAATTATTTGATTGATTTTAAGCTTGCTCTGGATTAATTAAAGTCGAGAAAAAATGTTTTATGATAACTGATTCACCCCCCCTCTCAGTTATCCGGACTGTGGATGACTGTTCAAAATAGGAGGTTTCCTATAAAGTAGGATGTGAAAATCCTGTATATATGTAATACATTATTGAATGAAATAAGAAAAATAGAAGCATATTAGTTTGTATAAAAATTTATGATGAGCTTCTATAATTCTGCCCCAAAATTTCTCATATATTCACCTCATTTCCTTAATGCAAGCACATCAATTCGACCTAAAATCTCTTGTATGTGGTTGTTCTTTTGATACTAGTACTTTTTTCAAATTTATTGACTTTATTTTCATATAGTATCAAAGCTAACAAAGTTAGATTGTTGGTTTGAATTTGTAGAACTCCATTGCAAAGTGTTTCTCAAAATGCAGAAAATCTAGATCTAGGTATGTGGCTTTGTGGAGGCTTTTTGTGGCATTGTGGAAGCAAGCGAAGTTTTTTGCACTAGAGAGGAGGTCAATTTGAGATCGATTTTCCTTGTTCGAAGGTGCTTTGTTGTATTGAAGTGGCATGGTAGGCTAATTTGACTAATTTAACCTTGAATTTTCTCAAGGGAGGCACGTTGAGGCTTTGAATTTGTATTTTTGGTCTCAATCAAATTTGTCTTATTCACCTATCAACAAAGGTGAATCAAATATTTCTATCATCTTATTTGAATTTGGCCTAAATTTACAATAAAAATTTGCATGAGACTTTTCTCTAAAACCTTCCTTTCCCTTTTTTTATTGCAATTTCTTTAAATTTGTAGTAATCTTTACAAATTCATTATGGAAATGGGCAGTTCTTTGAATAATTCAATGTTGAACTAATATTAATTTGTTATTGGAGTAATCTTTGCAAGATTAAAGTGTCCAAAGAAGTTAAGCCCATGGTTATATGGTATGGTCGTCTATTTTTCTCCAAATTCTCCTTTAATTTTCTCCCAAGTTTTTGTGAAGGCAACTTTTTTTAAAGTTATATTTTTTATGTGCTAATTTTATAAAGGCTTAAAATTAAAAGCGCTATAACTTTTAATCTGTAGCTCAAAATTGAGTATCATTTTTTGCAAAAGTGCTTGTTCGGACCTAATCCATTGGGAATGATTTCACACTTTTTTTATAAAGTGACATTTTTCATCCCAAATTGGTTAAAATCTATGCACTAAAAATATGAAGTGTCACAATTCAAAGAGGGGATCTAAAATTGAATCAAGTTGGGGTTCCCTTTGTGTTGTCTTGTATACTTCTGCACTTCCTTCTACATTTTCAATTGAGGGAGAGTAATCGAAAAAAAATTGGGGGTTTGTTCTTATGCATGCACTCTAATTAAATAAAGTGCCTTTTATGTATCATTCTTGGGGGGATTATACAGGTATTTTATAATCATGAACTGAGATAACATTCCATTTTGGGGGGGAGTCATCATGCCTTTTGATTTTTGTTTTCATCCTTTTGTTGTCAAGCTAACTTGAAAGAACTATTTCTTCTAGAAACAAGGGATAAAGAATCATAGTTTTGAGCAGGATCCGTTTCCCTATCTCCTTGGACTCATTCCTAAGCCAAGTGACTATGAATAGAAGAATGCATGGTTTAACAATAATGATATAGTCTACGAAATAATATATCTCACCAATTCTAAGGATTTTTTGCATCACATAAAGCACATTGTGTGCCTTTTCATTGCTTGGATCATCATCCAACAGTTGTATGGAGACTTTGGATCTTCCAATGATTCAATGCAACAAGCTATTTATCATCTCTTAAATATACCTACTTGGGATGAGTACTTGATAGATGTATTATAGGTTTTTTTATGAGTCCTATCTTGAAGACTTGGATGACACTATTGAGGAAATTCATATTCTCTTTGATGTTGGCTCATATGGAGTTGCATCATCTTCTTCAAATATTGTAAAGGCATGTTCAAACCCTCTTGTTCCTTCTCTACATCATCATTTGTTGTAGTATGGCATTGGTGTGGAGACCTTTGAACAACATTTAGAGGGATCGTCACTAATTTTTCTTCCCTCGTATTCCTTTTAGGAATGGGAAGACAACTTGCATACTTTTGTGATTCTATTTCTTCCTAAGGGGAGGAATGATGTTCAATAGTCTTGGACCATCTTTAGCATTCATTGTCAAGCATCTACCATCACTACAGGAGATTTTATATTGAGGGGGGAATGCATGGTCTCTCTTCTTTCTTATGGGGTGGACTTTTTCCTCACATGGGGTTTTGTTCTTCTCATCTTTTAGAAAGCATATTTTTACCCTCATTTAGGGGGAGTTTTTTCCCACAAGGTCTTCTCTTCTTCTCTTCTTAATGAGGTTGAATTGTGCTTGAGTACCTTAGGACGCCTAGTTATCAAGACCTAATTTTTTTCCTCGCCTAAGTTACGCTTAAAGGGGGGTGTTAGTGTGGGATTTTTACCTCGCGGGTTTATTTTACCGACAAAAGTTGTTAACCTTTCTTAAGTGGATTTACTTTTACTGGTAAGTTGGAGTTAAGTAGAAACTGACTCCTAACTACCTCTAGTTTATTGAAAATTTTGAACAATCCTTTCCTTCCAAAACTTGGAATTCATTTTACTCATTTCTCCTATATATTCACCTCATTTCCTTAATGCAAGCATCAATTCGGCCTACAATCTTTTGTATTTTGTTGTTCTTTCGACACTAATATTTTGATCAAATTTATTGGCTGCATTTCACATATTATGCCTTTGTTACAAGGCTACTTGTGCCTCTCGCCATCCAAGATTCTTGGGATGGGTGGGTGGTCCTCAATTCTCTCTCGCAAACTAAGTGGGTTGTTCCTTGTACTTGGGATGATCTCTCCCCTCCCTTTGTTGTGGTTATCTACACTTTACTGGTTGATAGCTTGTTGAAAAAAAAAAGTATAGTTTTTTCCTGTATTTTGATGAGTTGTGCATACCACCCTAGCTTGTTCAATTGTAAACCTTAATATATGTACATTATTTTATGGATATCTAAGTCTATTAAGTGTCTCCAATGCAAACAACATCAAATGTGAAGGAAGGAAAATAGAATAGCAATGAATTGAGACTATTTTCAATTGAGATTTTTATTTCATAACCATTAATCTAGATCACCATGGAATTTTTTATAATATAAAAATTTGAATAACTTACTCTTTTTTTGGACTTTATCGGTAACATATAAGAAAAGAAAAAAGTAGTCTACGAGAAAAATTACACCCCATTTTGCATAAGATCAAGACAAGAAGATGTGAAAATCAAAGTATAGTGGACTAAGTGAGTTGAATAACAATGATTTTAAGTTATATATCAATGAAAAAATTGGTTTTGAAAAAAAAAATCATAAATATAACTTAAAATGATATTATGTCGAATCATATTACAAATTTAATATAAGTATTTAATTTTATTAAAAACTTGTTTCCAAATTAGAATATTTCAATTTTATTTTTGTTAAACTTATTTCTAAATGAGGGTATTTTAATAGTATTTTTGTTAAACTTGTTTCTTAATGTAATTGTTTTAATGCTCAAATTACCAATTAAACAATAATTTTATGTGAATAGCAATCAACCTATTACATTAATGAATAATTACACGATTAGCAATCAATGTTGACAATCAAATTGTATCAACCATATTACAAATTCGATATAGATATTTTATTTTATAAAAATATTGTTTTGAAAGTATTTTATTTTATTTTTGTTAAATTTATTTTTTAATGTGCTAATTTTCAAAACTCAAATTACTAATTAAACAATAATGTTATGTGAATAGCAATCAATCTATTACATTAGTGAATAATTACAAGGTAAAACCCATGCTGCTTTAAAACTTCTCCCTTCAGACTTCCATTTTTTATTTATATCTTTAAAAAAATAATCCAAAATAATGGTAGATTTTAAAAGCTCTCAAATGAAATTTTGAATAAATATGAAAATTTGGACAAACGTGCAATCTTTTCCCAACATTTTTCTAACAATAGTTAGAGGAATCACACAACCTGAATTTTCATATAAGTACAGTAGGGGAAAAGAAAATGATATGATACCTAATAAGTTGTGAAAGTAACCGCAATTTGAAAGAAATGTGATAGCCGATTCATCTAAAAAGGAATTTGATTTCACGAATGCAAATAGAAGCAGCATTAGGCCTAGTTCCTCAAGAATATATTACAATATAGCATTATCAATTCAAGGCCATGACTTACACCAGAATTTGTGCTATGAGTGGATGTTTTCAAGTTTGATCTTAAATGACCATTAAACTTAAGAGAGACTGAAGGAATCGTCCCAACTCAATTTGTGTCTTTTTACCAAATAAAAAAGATTGATTAAGAAAAGTGCTCTGTTATTTGATTATCATATTCAAAGTAGGAATGAAATGAAGGATAAATGAATAAACACCACCCAACTAATACAAATCTATAAACTCTGTACACCTCCATTTTATGAAACCCAAATATATACCAGTCCCTTATATCCCCATGGTACAGGTGAAACTCAAGAGCTGAGCCCCAAAACCAAATGACTCGGAAACATGATTCAAAGGTAAAAGCACTTGATCGACAAGTAGAACCCAACATAAAGATGCAATACAGAAAACTATCCCAGTAAAGACAGCATCTGAGATTTTATAAGATCAATCAGGTAACTCCGCAAAGCTTTTGTGGAGTGAAAGGCATGACTATTTAATAGATCTTGTGCAGCTAAATACTTTTTTTTCCTCATGAGGCTAAGTACCACAATTATATAGACTCATTCTCAAAATAAAATAAAAAAGATTTGACAGCTCAAAATTGAGCAAGTTCTAATGCAGAAATTCCATTCCGTCCCAACTCTGATTCCAACCAATCTCTTTCCTGTACCCAATCACTCAGAGACTTGGTTGTCAGTTGAGAATTATATCCAAGGAATTGTTCTTTCCTGTATACTCCTTTAGATGCACTAACGTGGTCTCTTTTTGTCCTATGCTTTTTCTTAAATTTGCCTGTGTCACCAATACTCAAATTTTCATCTGCATTTTCAATCTCCTTCAAATGGAAAGAGTTCTTGCCACTATTTTCTGCACAACTATGATCCCCATTTGGACTTTTCACCAATTTCTTTCCCATTCGTTTTTCTCTGTTCTCTGCTTTTACTTGCCGCTTGTGCTCCTTGCGGAGGGCTTTCCTCTCTTCCCTAACAAAAGCATGTTTTTCATTCTCCAATCCCTCGACAACCATATCTTGTGAAAGTTCTACTGAACTATGCAGAGGCTTTTCATTTTTATTCATCACACTCAATACCATTGTATTAGATACATCTTCTGCAAGTGTGTCATCATCATCCTGATCCTTGTTGCTTTCACCACAGCTTCCATCACCTTCCGTCCATGCTTCAACAGAGGGCTTGCTGCAATTAGCTTCAATGAAACATTCATTTGTTTGTTCCTCATGTTTGTCCCTTCTAAACTGATTTCTTCCCTCAAAGTCTGCACCCTTCCCATGAGCAATGGTTTCAACAGCTGATCTGAGGAAAAGATAGACAAAGAATTTCCTTATTCTCACCTTCTTATACTGTAAATTGTGAAGATCTTCATCATCAAGCAGATAGCGACCTCTTGCCTCTCGTTCAGTTACAAGGGCATATTTAGGACAGGTATATTCACACCTGTAATGCATGTCATTATAACATCAAAAACTTTGACCCTCTCATTCCCAGAATAAAAATACGGACATGTTCAATAATCCCCAAAATTCATGCAGTGCAGAGGGCAAGTATTATAACATGATGGCAGCTTTAACTGATAACATGTTAAACGCAATTGTGGACATTCTGGAATAAAAAAGATCTTTTAAATAATATAAATACCTCAAAAATGCATCACAATAAAGATCACGTTAGTTCTTAGACAAACTAAAGTCAATGCAAGTTTTTTATGATTTTAGTCAAAAGCATGTAAAAAATCTGTAAAGCAGAAGTACAACAATATAAAAAACTGTGAACATACAAACTGCAGATATTGTTCCAACCTGGGATTAATTTCTCCAACATAACTATGAAGGATGCCCCAGAACCCAGTATCTAAAGTTATCCAGTCACAAAATCTCTTTCCATTTTAAAAATGTAAGGATGGTATTACATATTCTACTAGTTCTCGTATTCCAGAAGGCCTATATGTCCAACAAATATGGCTAGAATAGGAAATTCTTAAGCAAAGGCCTGTTCTAAATGCTACCACATAAATCAGACCCATGATTATGAGAAACCATTAGACTTGTTTTAAAAGCTGTTTAGAGAAACCATTACACTTCTCAAAAGCCAAGAAAATTAACATTGCACAGACCACAACCCCATTTAAGCCTATGCTCCAGAAGGAGTATATGCCCAACAAATATGGCCAGAATAGAAAATTCTGAAGCAAAGGCGTGTAATAAATGCTACCGCATAAATCAGACCCATGATTATGAGAAACCACTAAAGTTGTTTTAAGAGCTATTTAGAGAAACCATTACATTTCTCAAAAGCCATGAGAACTAAGATCACACAGCAGCTACCACAACCCTGTTTATGCCTATGCTCCACAAAGCCATCAAATATCATTCAAGATCAATGCAAGACAGTCTGCAAGAAGAAATAAAAGGATTCAAACACAACAAAGAAGACCAAAGGAGATGCTGACATCGTAACATCACTATTCTATCCTTATCACATAATTTTTTTACATCAGTAGTGATGTTTTGATTTTGACAATGTGTAGTTTTAGCATTCTGTACAGCTACACAGAACAAGTTGGCTGCAACAAAAAAACAGTAATTGCAT